>MU278366.1:543184-581351 GCA_022385755.1 Trametopsis cervina | reverse complement strand
TTTGGGCGTCTACCATTTCTTTAAAAACGACAGTCAAAGCTGCTTACATTCAGCCTGCTGATTGGCTTAGGGCTCATGCAGCACATGGTACGGCCGTTGGGCGCTTAATTAGGCGCACAGTCGTCCGCTCAGAGCAGCCTGTAGTACTGACCGGGCTTTATTTGGCTCTTGTTTGGCTCTTTTTTGGGCTGTTTTCGCTAAAATCATCTTTGGAGCCTTCAATAAAATCCGGACAAATCTGGAAAAATCGCCAGAAATTCTGGAAGGCTTTGTAGCCCCCGTTCACACGATCACATGACTCTCCCACGGTCATGTGATCTCGCAAAATGCGTTCTTTTACTGGAACCTACACAAAATGGTGCATAGAGAGCTTAATAAAATACAGAAAAATGCGCTAAAATTATAATACATTATGTAATACATGTTAGCATATGCCTGAGATGTTACATGGCTGTTATAGCTTGTGTATTGAGTGAAAGGCATACATATAAAGGTGTAGACAGACCGTGGGAGTTTACCTTCCCAAAATGGAAGGTATGCGCTTATCTAATCTGACCCTCCCACCATGCACGGGATTGCTGTAGCTGCATTATTAAGCTCAGAAAACACAAAATACTCGAAAAACATCGACAATGCAAGTATTCAAAGCTAATAAAACAACACTGAGGCATGGAATATACTTCAAATGAGGGGGGCTCTTAGCTAGAAGTGTTTTATGAGCCAAACCGAAGCCCATCAAAGTTGGGCGCTTATTTCCCAAAAAGGGCATATGTGTTTCTCATCTTCTGCTCTCAATCCTGCATGGTTTTCTTAATAAAGGTGACCACAGTGTAGCCCAATGTCATGGCTACATGTAGATATACACATTGCTGGGAAACTTTGAAATGGGGAGGCTGTAAAAATCGAGGAAGTTTTGTAGTCTCAAATAAGCGCTCAACTACACAAAATAGTAATGGGTCAATAACTGCTACTAATGCCATCAAAACCATACAAAATAGTAACTAAATATGGTTATAAAAGTGTATTCAGACAAAATTCCCACGCATTGGGATCAAAAAGCGTCACATGTCGCAAGACGTCAAAGTGCCAGACCGTACTGGAACGATTCTAACTTCGTACCTCAGGAATCGTAATCTAGGTTCAAAGATTCAAGATTCTGTAACTCACATGTTGGATTTAAACAGCCACATACGGCACAACTGTCTTCTTGTATTTGGTCAAACGTAGAATCTGTAACAAATCCTTGTATGATAGTGTGTATGGTGGTCTTTGTTGCAGGTCTAGGTGGAAATTGTTGTTTTTTACGCCATTTTTTACATGCTTTACGATGGCTCTCAATATTGTTTGGTTTTGTATCTGAACTAGCAGACTGTCGATGAACTTTCATACGTGTAGTACTTGAAGAAGCGATTCGAGGTTGAAATATACAAGTATATGTTGGACATGTAATGCAAACATGGGATGTAAGTTTATTTATAACGCTTTCCTTTGAATTCCGTCCTTTGCTAATACCAACTCCATGATTTCGTGCAATTTCATATAACATACGGATTGACAAATTGGCTGTTAGATCTGAAAGTGGTATATTTGCTGTAATTTGCTCACTGTTAGACTCCTTACTTGACATTTGTGTATATGCAGATAGAATATATTGAGATGACGGTATATCCATTGAAGATCCCACATAGGGACGTAGTTCTGATGCTGTCCATATGTTTCGTTTTTCCAAAAGGTGGCCACCTCCAATGGTATGTCGTGGTATAAACTCTACTTTACATCCCTTGTTTGACATGATATTAGATGTGTAAGTATCATGATCAACTAACAGACAACAGAAGAAGACGTTGTTATAAGTTAAAGACTGCAGACTATGAATAAAATCGACACGTCGATATTGATTACGTGTGGCCATAAGACGTACAACAATGGCTTTATTTCGTAAATCTTGTGAAGGTGTAAGATATAGTAATAGTAGCCAATTCAGATTGATGTTATATTTAGATATGTGCACGGATTTTTCATTTTTGGTATCCGGCAAGACCAAGCCATTATATGGCGCAAGACTTTTTGGAATGGCGCCTGCAATTGCCTTTACTGAATTCTGTACAGGTCCACAACATATAGATGTTGTAGAGGTGACAGATACAGAATACTGGTCTAGATAACATGTAAGACAATCAATCACAAAGGAAACAAGCACAGATACTCACCAAGTGACGTTAAAACCTGCACATCTTCAATACATGGAACAATCCATGTTGCAAGAGCTAACAGCAGCAGAATAGCAAGCTTCCATGGTATTGAAAGTAACTGCATGATATTTGCAGCAGTCAACCAATGTTTACCTTTACAGAGTTGATGAACGAGCGAGTTCAAAAGGACACGTCATGAAAGGCGCCTATACACTTATTATTGATCTCTATTTGGTTTCACTTAGACGCTAATGTTTTATCATCCAAGCCATTAAAGACAGTCAATTGAACGAGCAGAAGAACAACGCATTACAACATGTATGAAAGGGGCAACTGAAACTGTAATTCTAAAAAGGTATGAGCGGCGTGTACAACGGTTTGAACCAATCTATAAATAAAACCAACTTAGTTGATAATCCTCAATTTGAATGAACAAAAGATAGACGTACGGGTGAGTATGCAACACAAGGGACTTGGTATCCTCTGTAGTAGTAGGTGCCCATTTGTTTAAGTCATACAAGATTTTATGAATGAAGGACTTCAAATCTCCATCGTCCGTAACAATAGGAAGCTTTAATCCACCAAGCAAGGGAGTAGAAAAGTTGCTATCAAATGCGGTGTGATAAGAATAGCAGCCAACAGACCAGCCCGTAAGTTTAATAGGATCAACATACTCATTCCAGAATGACTCGGAATGCACCATGTCTGAAGAAACCGTATGGGTCCACACCTTGGACAGCTGAAAGCGAAATGTGTACGGGTCTCCCAACCAACGCACAGAACCATACTGATACAACTGGACCATCGAAGGAGGAGGAGAGGAATGAGAGATGTTCTCAATCGTCCAGCCTCGGTCACCATACTTTAAGTATTGGGTGGCAATGTCTCCGACCAAATACTTGGTCTTGAGGCTACGCTTGCGGATCAGCGTTGCAGCTGGATACAGACAATAAGCTGTGTCTGCGGTAATGATGTTCATGACACATGCTAAGAACAAACTATGAGTATATGTAGAATAAAGAGCAAAAGATATGCAGACGTACTTGAGTGAAATTTTAATACTGTCTCCACGGGTGTTCCCTTCACCACAATCAACTGCACCTTCCGTCTTCCTCCCTCAACCGTTTTGAAGAAGTCAAAGACTCCATGAACAGTCTCCAAATATGGCTGACCAATAAGAGCGTAACGCATCCCTGTAGCAGCTTCATAGAAGCTGGTTTCTTGTTGAATGAAGTCACGGGGGATATATAGGCCAATCCGGCGACGGGGAACAAATTCGTAACCATTGGCCAGCAACCAATTGCCCACCTGCATACGAGAGTAGCCAGGTGTGTAGATGTCCAGGTCAGATTCGGGGTAGAATTCGCGGGTGAAGAACTGAAGGGCAAAAGAACCAGATATGATGGTATGGGTGTTGGCCTGTAAGATCCTAAACTCCTCTGGTTTATCAAAGAAGTAGGATAGGTGTCGGTTGATATTGTAAGGGTAAATCCTAAGGTAGTCGTTGCAACTGAGTTTGACGTCTAGAGGCATAGTGGTTGATAAACGGATGATATCCACAGGCTCCATATATCCAAATATCTCAAAGGCTATGGGATAGATGCATAGCAGATTGCGGATAGTAGGCTTAGAATGAAGAGACATGCTGAAAGGTATAAGGATGCTGGTTGACGTAGACAGTGAGTGGCAAAGTTGAAGTCAAGGGCAACGACGTGGCATGGCCAATCTCGCTCATCAAGTGTTAAACGCTTGTGTCAATAAATGTAAACATCTCAGTGAATCTGTTAGAAGGGCATGTTCGCAACTTGAAATGTCTAGTGTGGACTTATTCATAACGCTCCGCAAGCCGTAAACATATTTTTTTTTTGGATTCCATTTTGGAATCAGAGCAACAAGTCAAAATATCGGTATACAACATTTACATGAACGGGACAGCTAATACAATGATACCAACTAGATTCATCCGGAATTCGTTGAACTCCTCGTGGACCTTATGTTTAGTCATCTGCGGCAAAGCGAGAATTCCAACAACTGCGTCATCCGGCAGATCACCTTCAAATCGAGGAGCCAAAGCAAGAAGACGATGGATGGAATGATCATACACTTGATCGTACGAGTCTTTGAAGTGCGCCGTAAGATCGTAGATTGGAACTAAGCATCGTCAATATAAGAATACATATCATAAGGTTGAATACGTACCAGTTTCATGGCCTCTCACACCGTAACCTTGGATGTTCTTCCGCAGCTCATCATCAAATTCCTTCACCTTCCGTTCATATGGGATAACACGGTGATAGTCAACAGATGCAGAGCCCTGCATGGTGAGAGCCTCGGGCTCAGTGGCATGTCGACTACGCGGTGGTGGCGCAGAAATCCCTATCAATTGTGTCAGTTACTAAGATATTCAGATAAATAGATGTCTTACCATTCGCAGGGCCTGGCCGAGTGGCAAAGTTCAACACCCCGCCATAGTTAGGAAGATAAATCTCATGAAATCCCATACGAATAGACAGAAATGCCACGGTACGATGGAATTCAACGACGATAGGAGAGATGCCAATCCCTTTCAGCATCCAGGTGCCAGAACCCAAACTGGTACCTTTGACGAGGTTGGATGCGAAGGTTGAACCCCAGAATACGAAACAGACCCCGTCATTCTTGTTCCAGTTAGGCGATTTAGAGATGTTTTCGGTGACAAAATACTGGAAGTCCCGATATTGGCCCTCTCTCTGAACAGCGTGGAACTGATCACAGTCACAGCGTGCAGGATTGTAGATCATAGGACTCAGGCAAGGAGTGGAAACGACATGAGCAATTGCTCTGGAACATGTAAACCGTTAGGCTATCGGTCAAATAAATCATATAATCAAGAACTCACTTCAGCCTGTCGGGATTGAGCTTGATGGATGTTGCGTGAACAATGGTGTCGAGAGTAGGCGTGCCCCACGGTGGTCAGGACCTGTGGCATAAAGGATGTCTTCTAGTAAACGTGAGTTGAAGGTGATATGTGAGATTATGAGGGAATCATACCGGGCAACAGGCAAGCCTCCGTAGGTATCCTTTAAAGAAGGGCTCATGCGTTCCATGAGTCCATGGTCGGCAAACACCATGTCCTCATCCGGGATAGGAAGGGGCTGGACCACCAGTACCTCTTTCAACAACGCTGGCTGTCTGCCCTTCTGTGCAGACTCCAAGGTACTCTTATTGCTATTTGCAAAAGCGTTAGTCAACAGATAATGCATAAATAAAAGAAAGCACATACAGCTTTGTCGCAAGACGGCTCATTCTGTGTAGAATAATAGAGTCTTGAATACGTATATGCAAGAATGGTATGATAGTACGTACGGGGTAGCAGGCTGCTTTCCCTTTGTCTTCTTCAAAGACAAATGATCATCAACCTCCTCTTCGACAGGATCGTCACAGTCCACCTCTTCGTATTCAGACTCGGACGGGACATGCACCGTCTTTGTCCTGAATCATGAGTCAGCCTGATGGTATTCAAAGACTGTGCGTAAAACTTACTTTTTCTTAGGTGAACGTGGCAGTGAAGACTCGATCTTCTTCGCATCCAGCAAAGGGTTGTTGGCTACATCCTCAATGGGATGAGGGAACTTCTTAATACCGGCAACAGATATCTTCCTGGAAACAATGGTGACCGCTTGACGTGCAGACGACTTGGGAACAGGAGTATTCTGTGAAGCCTTGATAGCCTTCTTATTGGACTCGTATTCTCTAATCAAGGGTTTGATTAAGTCCGCAATTATTATAGGATGCATAAGGATCACTTACTCCGAATCAATCTCCTCAATCTCCGAATCCTCAATATATGCAGCAGATTTCACAGGACGTCTGACGTATATTGCATTCAGCTTGTCCATAACTATGAATATAAGGAATAAATCGTACTTAGCTCTCTTTGACTTCCTAGTTGATGGAGTAGCCTCGACATCAACCTCCTGGTTGTCAGATCCTACAAACTCAGATTCGGTGACCTCGTTCTTGACTTCAAGATCATCGTTGTTGCTGTCCAACGAGGGGCGGGCAGGACTGTCCCTTTTATCAACAGAATGTCTTGCAAGACAGACAAGAGAACATACCGTTTCAGGGTTTTCTTTCCCGATGATTTTCTATCCACTACTGTCAATAACATAATAAGTCAATAGAATCATTTCAAACGCACTTAGGAGACGGAGTAGGAGGAGTGCGAACAGGAATCCATTTAGTCCTAAGAAAACAGTGAGCGGTAAACAACTTGTATTACAATATATGGGCTTACTTTCGAATGGGGCTTGTAGATGGCCTCACAAAAGCCACGTCCTCAGGTCTATGCATTTTTTAGTAGAGACCAAATGACTGAAAAGAGAACTCACTCGGACACTCGACCAATATCAGAGCCAACCTCATCGCCTTCATCGTTCAGTTGATCTTCCTCCTCCTCCTCTGTATCGGATACTTCGTTATCTTCTTTTGCCTCAAGACTGACCCATTCAGGCGTACTGCATGCAAGTAAGTGCCAGAACACCACTTCATCCATAACAGACCGACTTACGATTTTGTTGACTTGACACGAGAAGGAATCACTACCACAGCTTTGCGGGGTTTGGGGGTGCTAGAACAGGTCAATGTCAGCCAAAGCAGCTGTAACAGATGATCTATTCTTACTTGTTCACTGACTCCAAAGTATATTCATTATCCACATCACTATCCTCAACCTCAGACCCATTCTGAATACTCCCAGTTTCCTCTTCAGACTCTATGACCGTCTTTCGTCTATCAAGCAAGGAGTTAATGATAATAACCAACAGAAAAGCGGTACTTACCCTCGTTTTACAGAAGAGGTAGAGTTGGCAGATGCGCCACGTCCACGACCTTTTCCACGACTCCTAAATTTGTGTAAATGACAAGCGAGGATGGTAGGAACAGAAAGGACATATCTCACCGAGTAGATGCAGTGCCACGGGGCATATTTGAAGGCAAGTGTAGAGGACAGGGACAGACGAACAAGTGAGCTGTTCGATGGGAGACAAGGATACAAGTCGCGGCTTTTATGTCTCTGTCTTATCTACCGGTACCTGCATCATGTATATCTAACACCTTGGCAAGACGGAACACCGCACGGTAACTGATACACGAGGCAGTCATGTTACCCAACATGTGGGAATATGGACGGATTATTGAGTAATAAATCATCGATAACATACCGAACGGTATATGAGATCTACTCGTGCACCAGACTTGGTATACACTCAAAGTGGGTTATTGTATAACGTGAGGTCCTCTCTTCTGCAGTAGAGCAAACACAAGTGAAGTGACACAAAGTATACAGGCCTGACCAGATCCTGTGCCATTGATGGCATCATATTGCCAATGGATGTACCCGATGATGACTTGCAAGTCGCAACATTTGTTGCGGAAATGCGGTCCGCATCACAGATAAGACATCAGGACACCCAGTTAGCGTCAAGATAGAACACCATGAGTATGTATCAGCAGGTCAGACACGGAGATAATACAGCACGTTGACGTAATATACCAGGGACGCATTCACTCTTCAAACTTGGGGTACTTGGGACATAGAACAGGTCTCACATCACAGGCATACTAGCTCCCCTACCCGTTCATCCCCTACCTGCTCCTATCCCCCTCTAGCTACACCGTGTGTCCCTGTGAATTCTGTGAAGTCCCAATGGCTCTCCGATTGCTGCATCACGATAATGGAAAATATCGTAAGTTTATTCAATTTGATAACTCAGAAACAAACCTGAACACAATGGGAATCGACAGGGAAATTGCTCGAACAGGTCATGAACGTGGAAAATATCCTACCAGATCAGCGTAATATGCAGCTGAACCTATTTGCACAGGTCAATTGTCATTGTCACGTATAAGTTGTACGACTGACACTCCCCTCAGCCTGACCGCCTACGCATCAGCACCATGGTCCACATCGACAGTATTGACGGCCATCAGACAGTAGTGCACCCATTCGACCCAAGCGAGGGAAGTGAACGAGAGGAAGTTGTTGTGAACATACAGGGATATATATTCCGATGTAACCTCCCTCCTATACACCGTTCTGAACAGTGAGTTATCTGAATGCATACACACATTAAACAAACTCATACCGGTACTGCATAGGCTACCCAAGAACACCCTGGCAGCTAAACAATCAGTTGTGCTCACGGGTCTGAATTGCGAGGCATTCAATGCAGCCGGACGGGCGATCATAGAAATACATTCCTATCTGTCCAGCACACTACCTGACGGCAGCTTACAAGCATGGACCCCTGCCAAGGACGATGATTCAATCTGCCTGGAGTTCAGTAACCGGTATTTTATGTCAGGGGACAGAGTAGACAAACTCGACAGTATCCCATTCACTAGAGAGGTGGATCCGAAGGGTATACTCCATGGTCGCATCCAAGGACTTACACATACGGAGGAAAACGAGGTGTTGTATTTTGAGAAGTCCTGCTCCACCAATCCTAAGTAAGCATTTGGTCACCTATGGATTGGGTCAAACATACTGATTCATACACAGAAGTCATTCATACACACCATGCAATCCCGTTAGTATCCGACCAGGGCAATTGGTAGAGCTTCAAGTGGCATTTGGAACCGTACCAATTTCCAAGGGCCGGCACATCATGTTGAGCAAACTTCGTTCTATATGTATCATCAGTAGACAAGTACAAGACGTAAGCAGAGCCAATAGATTCACACGTACCAGCTGACACGTCCACTTCATACAGGATATCAATACCAGTCTATTCGATAAAATCAAGAACCCACCTGTATCTCCACTCAAGAAGATAAAACGAAGGGTTGGGTACACGACGTTCGCCGACTCTGCCAATCAAACTGTCGGAGCGTTGAAGAGGTTGCGGTTAACAGACAGTACTTCTGATGTAGATGAAATGTCAGATGTCTAGGTCGGATACCAACCATATATACCATGCATATGCGAGTTCGAGTTGTGGAGAATATACACCGGCAACTTTTATCTGTTCAACTTGTCTGCGTTCTATATGCATACTCTGTCATGATATTCAGTCCATCATTGCCCATACACGCAGACGTACCAATTATTATGTCATGTAACACCATGTTACGCCATGGAGTACCTGTCCGACAATGTCTTCTGCAGTATCAAACCCACTCCGACATCACCACTGAAAAATATCAAGCGCATCGTAGGACGCCGTTCACAGAGCGACGCCACGAGGTCCGGTGAGAGTGCACTGAAGATGTTGTGGTTAACAGATACCGACATAGTGGATGACACAAAGATGAACGAGAAGCAAGTAGGTCAACTGAGACCTATACAACAAACGCAAAGTAGAACCTCGTCGCGAGGGAACGAGAACAGGCGATATGATACGTAGGATAGCAGGCGGACACCGTAATCATAACCATGTACTTAATGATAATACCCCAAATCCCACATCCGCACGATCTTGCATAACAAATGTTCTGCAACAATGGTGCCCCATCCATAACTGACACGTTGGGACTCTGTCAGATCTTCTAAAACATCAGAGTAAAATCGTCGGAACGCGTCCACAGCATCTAGTCTGCCATGAGTCCCACTGCAGTAATCCAATAGCTTCAATCCGGCCATCCCACCCGCATTAATAGTCACAATTCGATGCCCCACCTCTTCAACAGAGGGCGCGTCACAGACTCCATGCATGTGCAGGTCACCGGCAAGCAGATACAGGCCCAAGGCTCCCAAGCCAGGAATACCGTGTTTGTCCTTTGCAGCGCGCAACAATTCAGTCATCTTCTTGAAGGAAACTGGGAATTGGCTCGGCTCAGGCCAGTCACACGTATGAGACGTGTTCCATAGCATTTCGTGTATTTGCGCAACTCGCTGCTGAACTGGTTGACCGAACGCCCGAGAGTTGCAATAGAAGTCTGTATGTTGCGGGCCAAAGTGGGAGAGAAGCACATGACGATATTCCACCCACTCGGCGCATGAAGTGAATTGGACTCGCCGTATCTCAGCCGGACATTGGCGGAACGCGTCGGAGTTCCAAGATATGCATCGAAACAACAATATGGAGAACAGGCCGTTCCGTGTCCTAGCAAAGGTAGGATCGAATGTCGTTGATATCAGATAACGTGATGGGGCGGACTCTCGTAGGGGCAGCAGGAAATCGGCATCCATCCACATAGCCATCTGGGCCTCATTGAATGCAGGCAATGGACTAGAACCTTCGATGGCTGTCGCGACGAGACGCGCGTCCTTCAGCAGTTCCAAAACAGCCGGGGTGGTACGAGGGACTGTTCTGGACCGAACGTTGGCATGCTGAGAGTCCCCCATATAGCGAGAAACCTCATCAGGCACACTCAAGCTCGCAGACGTGCGGATCCCGGAGAAACGACCAGCCAACGGGGGCACTGTAGACAGACAGACAGCTTCAATTGTCACAATACCACATGGCATAATCAGTCCATATACTCACGGTTCGCCGCCCTATGTGGTGCCGTGGCTTGAGCAGCAGTGTGATGCGACCGATTAAGTACTGCTTCACAGATAAGTAAATAATTCATATGAACCTGATAGCAGAGCACTGACCACCAGTATCCAAACGCCTGGACACAGAGCGTGTATCTTCATGTTCCCTAAGGTCATCTGCATCGCAAAATGTCGCCAACATGAAGGCCTTATGTTCGGCAACCAATTGTTCCAGAAGCGGGTAGGCTTCCTTTAGTAGTGACCAGTTGCTGACCGCAGAGAGGAAACCGTCTAGATGTTCACATTCAAAGTCGTCCAAATCTTCAGTGCGCACTAGACGAGGACAGTCGGCCGAAAACAACCAGCGGGGGAGCAATTGATAGCACTCCCACATGACGTCCGTAAACAAGATACCCGGACCCAACGTTTTGGTGAGCTGGTCGACAAGATGGGAACGGATGACACTGACACGGCCAGTCGATAGGTCGAACCAGCATCGCAAGACTTTGCCAACAAGTGCAGCAGCTACACTTCGCAAAGCGCCATCGCCTAGCGGGCCTGCTCTACGTCCAATTCGACGCTTTGCTGATTTGCGCGGTTCGGTATATACCGTAGTGGGGAAATTCGGATAAGGGAGGTAGTCTGCTGATGAAATGACGACAGGAACACGGGCGACGACAGCACCATGGACGA
This sequence comes from Trametopsis cervina, assembly GCA_022385755.1. Classification (NCBI taxonomy): domain Eukaryota; kingdom Fungi; phylum Basidiomycota; class Agaricomycetes; order Polyporales; family Irpicaceae; genus Trametopsis; species Trametopsis cervina. The sequence goes on along the minus strand of MU278366.1, from coordinate 570,005 downwards.
ATTTAGCAAGCTTGATCATCCAATGGTCTGTGGGGTCCATCGGAGTGAATATCCCCGCAGCCGTCGAACAGAGGTGGGCCTCGAACGCAGAAAACTGTTCGATGATACGGCACTCATACTGCATGACCCGTTGACGGTGATGCATTCCCAAGGCATTGTTTGTAGCACATGTACGCTTGAGGTCATACAGCGCAGTCATACAACCCGACATGGATACGAAATGGGCAGAGTCAAACCGGAGACTTAGTTTCCAGGTATCGAGGATCTGAATACTTTGAGTAGCCAGAGCACACTTAGTATTAGCTGCGTCGTCCCTTGCTCGACAGACCTGATCAATCAAGTATGACAGTCGACCGGGGTGTATTCCCGACAGAAAGCGAGTATCTGTTAACCAAGGTATTAGTGAATACGCGAACGAACACCAGCGAGCGATCTTACATTTCATTGCATCTGTCGGGACAACATATCCCGAGTCGTCCGTCGACACAGAACTCACGGTTTCTACCACAGATACGATCACGGGTCTGTGAAACCAGTGCAATTGGACCACTTACCTCGATTTATACCAGATTGGGCACCACTTCCGACCAAAGTGGTTGCGATACGTCGTACAGGAAGCAAAGAGTGTACATTGATATCCGATGGACCAGGTGTACCACCTGCGTTTGAGTCGACATCCATGTCGCCGATTTTATCAGGCATAGCTTGGTCGTTGACATCGTCGTCTTCGTCGTCGGCAGCAGCGTGTTCATGGTTGACACCATCGTCATCACGGCGGACATCCGGGTCTTCATCGTCAACGACCTCGACTTCGTTATCGTAAACATCGTCATCAGGCTGGTCGTCATTATTACCGCCTGAAACAAAACAAAAAAAAAATGCTCAGAACCCGTATACATAACTAAGTACACAGCTTACTACGTTTACGCTTACGACCTCTCACTGTCGCTTTAACGGGAGCCACTGAAGATCGAGTTAAACGACGCCAATATTGAAGTATGATCGCACTAACGAGATGTGCGCATGATAGCACGCGTGTTCCGAATGTCTACTGCGTCATACCTGGGATATTCATTGGCAGATGGGATACACATCGCCATGCGATCATGTAAGCCGTGCAACGCAGCGACCTGCACCTGCCGATGACGCTCGTCGTACGGAGATAGGACACTACTGTTTGGTGCGTGAGCCCACGGGCGTACAGTGGACCGCTGGCCGTTCACCATCGACGAGAAGGCAGACAAGAAGATGGCGGGATTGATGTGAATGCCGATCTCGGGCGGGAGTTGACGCATGACATAGTGTGCGAATTGCAACAGGCCTCGGGAATGAAAATCCATGAGCGACTGGTCAGACATGACCACCACACCATCCATGGCGGAGCTGGACCGATTACTAGCCGAGGGATCCACCGAAGGCCCGCCCGTCATCTCTGGCGTTAGATACATCATGTCTGTACCGCCAGGTAATGCCGTAAATGCGTGCTTTACGTCCCCAACGACCTGCTTTGCCGGTGGATAAAGGACCGAGACAGCACGACATGCCCAGGGAGGAATTTCGACGTTGTCTGGGAACAGGGGAGATGTACCGCCATGGCGAAGGAGGCCAGAGAAGAATGCTTGAGTACTACACAACGGCATCGTCAGACTCAAGTTTGCTGATACTGGTAGATATGTATACGTACAATGGTTCCAACACGATGTACACACCGAGGCCGAGAAGGTGAAAACGACCCGGCTCGCACCCGTCGCCCTCGGGTAAGTCAGACAACACGACCATACACGTCAACGACATATGACTATCTCGGAAGTCAATATGCGGACCACCGAATTGACCTATCTGCACCGCAAGAGAGCGTTCTAGAACAAGGTATGGTCAGTAAGCAATCAGTCAGCATGCTGTATGAACACACGTACCGGCCCCGTAGTGTTGCGGTCGGGCAACATTTAACTGACAGGTGTGCCACATCGTGTTAGTACTACATCCTATACAAGGAGCATTCATCATGTCGAAGTATTGCCGAAGACATCTTTGCACGTCAGGAGGACCCTGGCGAGACCACCCCATCATCGCGAAGTCTGTAACAGACTAACGAATGACAATAAATTATACGACTGATAACGATCGTGTTATATCGTACCTCTAAGAACTCTCGCACTGCCAGCTGGGTCTCATCCAATTCACCACGAAGGACTTTCAACGCAGTCGGTGGCCCAGATGCCCGTCGAGGTTGCTCAACCATGTGCGACAGCCCGTAACATCGCTGGCCATGTTCGATTGGTTTTGCACGGTCGCTCTGTTCGAACCATACGGAAGAAGGAGTCCTTATCTCTCGGTCGCCGAGTATAACACGACTGGCGGCCTGGACTCTAGCAAGCTTGCGGGACGCTATCGCATCAATCCAGCTGGAGGTCACATGTCAGGGCGAGATCATCGTAGCACGATGAACCTCACGTACCGCTTGCCAAGGAATGCTTGAATAACGTCATGTTCAGCAACACCGTCGCCCTGCATATCCCTCGCAAAGATGGCATCCCCAGGCCCCAAGCCGAATAGACCGCGTAATCCTAGAACATTGAACGTCAATAGGGTACCGCCGCACAATCAAGTGGTACGCACCAGGGTTACTATTAGGCTCACCAATAGGACCCAACGGTACCTTCATCTTTAGTGAAGCTTCAAAAAACCGGCGCCGTCCTTCTAGAGTAGTGTCTACGAGATAGATGAATGCACGCGGCGTATGACCGCCAGCAGCCAGTGGATATTCGTGTCGTAGATTAGGCTGGAGGATGCAGTGACGTCCGTCAGAAGATAAAACCGTGCCACGCGGTGAACAACGTACGTTGGGGACATTCGGTCCATAATCCTCGAAATGGTGATTGTTGTCGAAAGCGTACATACCAGGATGTTGAGGGTGTTCGCCAACATATAAATAAAGCTGAGGAAGTGCGGATTCGCGATGGGGAATGTGGTATGGCTCGAGATTTCTGAGGACCTCCCGGCGAATAGGAAACGGAAAATCGAAATCGGTTACAAGAGGGGACTGCATCTTGCACGGGAGAGAGAGACAGTAACAAAGATACCTGGGAAGTCGGCCGCGTCCATACTTATCCAAAGGCGGGTAGGGACGAGGTCGATAAGCAACATGTGATCCAAGGGACCACTGTGTAGCCGAGGTCGAGGGCGCGGATGCGACGGAACCAAATGCAGAATCAGAACGACAGGAAACCGCCATATCCGAACGATAAATCGATTGTTCGAGCTACAGAACGGACTAAGTCCAGCACCAGCATACGTTCCACAACAAACTCACTTGCACAGCCGCGACAATGGTAGACTCAGTCGGGGGAGGGTCATTCACATCGGATTACCACGGAAGGGAGGCGATCCTATCTCGTTCACTTGAACAAACGTTGGGCCGACAAGGTACCAAAACAGACGGCCGGATCATTGCCTGCTACTACCTGAGACGTCCCGGTTTTACTTCCGCCAGGGTGTACGCGTAGCATGTCCGTATAACGAGTTCACAGCAAAGTCGAAAACTAGCCGTGACTACACGTCCGCGAGTGTAAAAGAGGAACTCGAAGCGAACGAAGGACCGAATAGAATATGCTCAGGCATTGCACAATATGGGCGTCGACATCGTCCTTGCCTGTTCCTCGATCATGTATGCCAATATACCTGAATCCGACCAATAGCCCGTATTAGGTATTGGAAACCAAACGAGCTGAATTTCAAAGGACGTACCATGTGCTACATGCCCTCCAGTCCAATCACAAGTTGCGACGTAAGCCTGATTAACCTGCGAACAGACGAGAAACCTTTAACGCTCGTTTTCTCGTTAGTTAACGACAATATCATGCTTACGTGGAGGTCACAATCCACATGGACACCAAGTGTACCCGGCCTCCAGGGCGAAGGGTATTTGAGACACAGCGGGAAGGTCAGCGGGGGCGGCCGGGCTGAAGACATCCAGTACGAAGAGAAGACGATAGACGAAGTGACCCAGCGAGACAGCTCCCGGGAGGTCACCTCATCGGCATCGACGAGAAGGACATGCAGACAGGGAAGGAAGGACGAAGTGAGACAGCTCCCAGGTCGTCGTGGTTGAAGGTTAAGTCCTGGGCGGCCGGTAAATGATATGTTGATCTGGCATGATGAGCGCTGGAAGCTCATCGTCATCAGAGGCGCTTGTTTACGGAGATCAGCGAGACGGTTGGAGTTGGACTTAGGATTCTTGCTCGCACTTACACTGTACTGACCACGCCCTTCCACTTACACGTGCACGGAGATATCTGGCACGTCTAAGTGGACTTTTCATCTTGATGTCGAACAAAGAGCGTACCTGCCGACCCAGATAGTCCCACGACGTCTATACGTGTACAGAAACATCTTGCACGTCTAAGTGTACCTGTCACCCTTGCGCCTCATGGCGAACATACCGGCCGACCCGATCACTCCAACGACGCCTAGACGTGTACGGAGCTATCTGGCATGTCTAGGCGTTACGACAACTTCAACAGTACAGAAGTATAACTGGCGGACAAATAATAGAAGGACGGGCGAGGGTGAGACGACGAGGATTACACGAAACGTACGTACGTTTGAATACATTGTGGAGTTCTCCGTTCAACAATTCAGGTATCTAAATCCCGCGCACGCCATGTGTTCTGTGAATCATAGGCCTAGTCGAAGAGATGCAACTGCCGGATGCATGTTGTGTTCACTAGTTTACGATAGCGCACCAAAAGACTTGCCGAACCGTAGTCCTTATCACCTATTGTCCGGTCGTCTACTGGTCAGCCCACCCAGACGGCGAACTTATACGTGTATACGAGTGTCCAATACACGCTGCACATCCACTGCGCGATGAGTCACAAGTGCGAAGCACGGAGGCGATTGGTCTGACAACGCGTACGGCATGCTGAATCCGACGATAAACACGGCTGATTGCACGAGTACGTCAGACTATCCAGACACCCGTTCTGCACGCCGTTCATCAATATTCATATAGATATAGATATATATATGTACATTGATTTGAGTAGACGTACATAAAGCTCGCAGGCCATCCGCGTCCTTCGCCTCGCTCTTCAACTACATCTAGTCACCTCTTCGAACTCGCCCGCTCGCACATACATAATGAAGAGCCCCAAGAAGTCAAACCCGGCTGTGAAATCGCCTGCCCGCACTGGTAATGGATGTCATCGACTCTGATGCATACCGTTCGCTTACTATTTCACGTTGAACCTCGACAGAACGCAAATCTTCGTCTGAACGCCGCCGTTGAAGTTCCACTGCTACCTCCACCGCGCCCATTAAGATGATATGGTCGGGCGCATTGCTCGACATTATGGAAAGATCTTACGCGTCTTACTGCAAAGCGCGAGTCGGTCGGAAGGGCGAGGTGGTGAGAAAAACGACGCGTCTAGTAAGGGAACGTGCCAGAGAGGACCGAATTCGGCTGCCATCTAACCTCGCGCATGTAAGTTTGGACACCAACTTATAGGCATCATGCTCGATTGAAACAACTAACACAAACCTACTCAGCGTGTGCGTACCTGGTATGGCAATCGCCAGAAGAAAGACATGACATCGGACGACGACGACAGCGGAAGCAGCTCACATTACGATAGCGCGTCGGACAGTGAAGACGTATCAATCGACGATGCGAATGCCGACGATAGTCAGGACGGATCAACATCTCACGTAGACATGGACGATGACGACAAATTGGAACGTCAATCCGAAATGAGCTACGAAGTACCGTTTGACGACAGGTGAGTGCAAATGAGTATCTTGCAAGAGTACTCAATACGATGATTTCATCGCAGCTTGATGAAACATACCGCCGATGACGCGAATCCCAGTGCTCCTCACGAGGGCAGGTGAGTACATCGACTATATGACATTCCTGGTACTGAACATACAATTGCGAGCAGCAGCGAACCAGAAGATCATATACGTCCTGATACGCCACCAGATAAACCTCTTCAGGATGTGCACAATATCGGAGATCAGCTTCTGGATGGAGTCGATACGTCCAAAGACCAAGACCATGCCGACGCGGATGCAATAATGCAAGAAGAATCTGTGGAGAAACAAGTCGAGGGCGATGCCCATCAACCCGCACACAATCAGGCGTTAGAAGAACCGAGTAAAGAGGACGTAGGCCATACACAAGACAAGCCCCCCACCACCGACATGATGGAAATTGTAGTAATCGGAGAGGTAGACGAGTAAGTAATCCACAATAATAGCCTGCACGCGATGCTAAATCAGATACCAAGGGTCAAAATTCCGTGTCTCAATAATGCCGTGAACAAGTTTAGACTCGATCTGCGCGACGTGTTTGATGCAGACGTAGGTGTTAGCGTACGCTACTCGACCACGAATGGTCGAACGCATGTGGCACGGTACGCTGATGAATGACCAGTCAAACTTTGCATGCTAATCTTCGCTACAGGTACAACACTCTACCCGAGTCTAATGGGAAAGAGGTACCTACACGCACAGAAGAATCTGCAAATAGTACGAAGGTACCGCTGTGGACGCCAATGGCAGGGGAAGCGACGTCGCCGACCACTCACACGGAAGATGAGATTGACCAGCTTGCGGGGCAAAGCAGCAATCCGGTTACATGCTAGACTCTACGCGCGAACATATAACGCGAGTCATATCCGTATATACAAAGCAGCATGTACCTACCATTGAAATGACATACATACAACTCGCGATACGTTAATACCTATATGAGAAACTTAGCGTATCATCGCCTGACGATCAGTGCAGCGATCACGTGAGTTTCTAAGCGCCTAGACATGTAATTGATGTCCGTCCAGCCAACAGCCACCACCAACGACTTGAACCGCAACACTTTTGAAGGGAGCTGGGAAGTCTACTCAACAGACTTACATATACAGGTGAGTAATAGTCTACATCATGTCTTTCAGCGTATCTAATGAGCCCTGTGTAACACCCAATGCAGTCAGAATACTTCAGTTGGTTTGAACGTGCACGGAGTTGTCCGGCGCGTCCAGTTCAATCCCTGGCCACTGTCTTCCCCCTTTCCTCCATCCGGCAGTAAGAACTGAACGTACACGGAGCTGTCCAGTTCGTTACGTTTACTTGCCAGAGTATCGAAGCCCTCATTCCAAGCGCGACGGTGTTTCGACTACCATAATCTCGGCCTCTCATGACTGCTTATTTGAACGCGCATCAATTCGTCTCGCCGTTTGCAATAATCGGTCGAAGATACCGATACTCATTGGTTGGGTGTAATATTGCCAGCGGTTGCGTCTGAGTGAGCAAGCTCCAACTATTACTTTATATTATACTAACGTTTGTTGGCGTGAAGACCATATACACGTACAAAATGCCCACCGGTCCGTTCACACTCTTGGACACACCGGCCTTGTTCTGGAAGCAAGGGAACGGGTGGGACAGCGGGTTGTATGTGTCACCCAACGTCTCATACATGGCGACCGATGTAGCTACAAGCGTGGGCGATTTCCTCGACGTCTGGACAACTATGCGGCCGCGTTGGGTCGACATCTCGGACTACTGGACAGCGTGTGTACCACGGGATATGATATGGGAAGGGTTTTTGGAGCCTTTGGCCAGGTTGGACATAGTGGAAGAGGTTATCAACGGCAGTACGACCTACAAGTTGGGCAACGCAGCTCAGTGGTTTGGTGTCGAGTCGACTCTTATGTACACATACAAGGCGATGTGTAAACTGGGCTTGCTCACATCACTGGACTTCAAACCAGCCCCTTGGCCGCACGTATTTGGGTACCACACAAGGAGATTCGCCACACGCAAAGAAGCCAAGCGAGCCTTTTCGCGTGCCAGGGCAGGATTTTTAGCTCAGGTGGGCTGCCTATCGTACTACACGGTTCTGTTGAATTGACACAGCAAAACTTGGCTGGAACGAGTGATGGAAGCGAATCTGTTGCCCCCGCTGCTGGCCGATGAGATAGGCAACTCAATCATCTGCCATGGACAGTACCGACACGGAAGAGCATGCCGCAGGGCGGGCATGATTATTCGTATGAATCAACAAGTATCCGAAGACTGGCGATTAGAAGTAACTGCAATAATGACCCAATTCGGCGCCCCCGTCTATCTATTCTACGGTCAACAGCCAGTAAATCAGCATTCGTTGGCACTCGACTACCTACCGACAGATCAACGTGTATTGGCGTGTCGCTCACAGGCGCCTCATGAAGGCGTTTCAACTCTGACAGTTGAAGTGCCATTGCAATCAGGTCTATCTACACTCATCCCCCCCTCTCAATATCAAGACGACCAACGCACGCCGACGAGTCTGTTGGCACCGCAAACCAACAAGCTGAGGCCGGATCCGATAACTCGGCAGCTGCCCGGACAGACTTGGCAGGAGTTCATGGAAGCAGAGGCTGCGTACTGTAAGACACGCATGGAGAAGGAAACGGAGTCGGAGCGGGCGAAGAGACTACAGCGTGAGGATGTGTTCAAAGACAAAAGACCCCCAAGTAGACGCATCAAGGCCTTTATTTGGGAACAGAACGAGGAAGGCCTGTACATTCGGAGAATCATGACAAGGACGGACATTGAATCTGATTGGGAATTCATACCAGACGAACAGAAAAGATTCAACTCGGTCCGTGGTGAATATGACATATGCGTCGAGTTCGCGCCGAATGCAGCGACACCGGAGGTTTACTGGTACGCGCACGCAGACCAGGATGGTGAACCCCCCGAGTTGAGCATTGATGTTGATATGGAGCCGCGTATGCGTTCAGATAACGCATCGACATCTAACACCAATTCAGCAAATCATCCGTCCCTACTGGAGGCTGGAGGGCGTCGCGATCAGTCCCCTCTCCCATCAACGCATTCGCCCTCTCTGTCTCATGGGCCTCGCTCTCGATCTCGTACTCCGTCTCGTCGACCTCCCTTTCCATCTCATACTCCGCCTCGTCGACCTCGTTCTCGATCGCGTACTCCACCTCGTCGACTTCGCTCTCGTTCTCGGTCTCCACTCCATCGACCTCGTTCTCGATCGCGTGCTCCACCTCGTCGGCATCGCTCTCGTTCTCGTTCTCCACTCCATCGACCTGGACCCATTGCTCGTCGTCTATATGATCGGTCTCGCTCTCCACCTCGTCCTATGAATTCACGCTCATCATCTTATCGTATCCGCTCCCGGTCCCCGCGTCATCATACTGGGCATCAATCACCACTTCGCAACACGCGATCTCGGTCTCCCACCCATCACGCCCCCCACCCTTATTCCTCCCAAACTGTTATGTATCATAATCCCAGCCGTCCTCAGTCACCTAGTCCTTCACACAGGCAACAGTATAGTGGAGGCATGCAATACTCGGGGCCGGATTCGATGGACATGGAGCAGCTAGCGGCAGCATGGCAGACGTACCTTGAGGCCAGGTTTGGGACCAATGGGCAAGACATTGTTAGTATTCAGCCGATTGCAACAATTGAGGCAACATCTGAAGTACTACGCGCGCGATATGGTATCCATCCGGATCCGAACTATGAACGCGCTACCTCATTGGACGTAATGACCTTCGAACGGGCATGTACGTACTTGGTGCATATCAAGCAGGAAACTCCGGTCCACATTCAGGGCGCAACAATCGACCTAGTCAACTGTCTATCCTCTGCCACCTCGCTTGCTCGCATCCCACCAGGCGCAACGGATATGCAAGACCTCAATATACAATACCCCAACACACATATTCGCATTGGTCCGGTAAAAACTGCCTCAGGGAATACGTACGACAACGACGAGAGTCTAACTCCCACCCGAACGTGGTATATGATTTCCTCAAACATCGACGGGGTTCAGTGGAAGTTGCTCGTACAAGACGCGATAACGGCTTGCCAAATCCTCCGACTTGGTCTCGGGCCCTCGCTGATTGATATAGCTGAATATCTGCTTGAACGCGGCATTGCATTCAAAACGGTCAGTAGATATGACGGATTGTTCGAAGATCTGTGGAAGGCACCCACTATACCAATGTTCCGGGAGGGTATTCCAATGGGTCTTGGGGTGAGATTGCCAGGTTCTACGTACACCATCTACGACTATGTAACCTACGAGACGGAACGGGACCGTATTCTAAGATCATCACGTGGCCGTGCAGCCTTGATGATGGGCGGTATTGTGTGGAGACTCGCAATGGACAGCATAGGATATGAGGACGTCGTACAAGGTCCAAGTGGCCAGCACAGCGATGCAGACGTCGTCATGATCGACAACCAGGCTTTCGTGGATGATACCCTGACTGAGCACGAGTTGGATGTGATATGCGGGGTATATCGATGTTTAGGAAGTAGGTGCAATTGTGATGACGAGAATACAGACGTGGACTAAATATTATTCTATAGAAGACGCTCACAATGCCAAATTTGGGTCGAGTGATATGTCTTGGTGGCCGAAGCACAATACATGGATAGGTTCAGGCTTAAGTATTGGATACTGGACGGACAGGGATGAGCAATGGTGTCAGAATCGGCTGCAAAGTATAGTGCGTAATGGAGAAGGACCAAAAGACGCAAGGAAATGGTCGGGAGGTTTAAAAAATCGCAGGGGTCAGACCAATGCAGTGTTCCGGGGGGCAGAAAGCCTTGCGCAGCAAAAGTTGAGTACATTGATGTAGTGTTACAATGTTGTACACCAGCCTGTATCAACTGAGTGTCAAATTTCGGCTGCATATGAATTACGACAGATTGAGAAAAAATAAATGCATGCAGCAATTACTTTACAAAAGGGAATATATATTTCTGGCCCACATCAAACAGGTTTCATTCTTTCAATTAGCATATATGATTGGCAGATAGCAATGGGGTATGGCTACATAATATAATAGTAATTGTGAAGAAAATATAATCATAAAAGCATTAAAAGGGGGACTTCACTATAATATCCACAAAGAAGGAAAAGCATTACTCAAATTATTTACACGGAGTCAAGATGTATAAAAAGTCCAAATTTGTGAAAGTGTCATGGAACAAAGATAAAGTGAAGAAGGAGTACAAGGGTTTGATCAGTAGAACTGAAATCAATCAAATTTGGGCGCTTGTGTCCCAAAAAGGGCATATGTATTTCTCCTATTTTGCTCTCAATTCTGCATGATTGCCTTAATAAAGATGACCACATTGTAGCTTAATGTCAAGGCTACATGTGGATATACAAATTGATGGAAAACTTTAGGAAGGGGAGGCTGTAAAAATCGTGAAAGTTTTTGTAGTCTCGATTAAGCGCTCAACTACAAAAATAGTAATAGGTTAATAAACGGCTACTGATGCCATCAAAACATACAAAATGGTAACAAAATCTGCTTATAACAGTGTATTCAAAGAAAATTCCCACGCATTGGGGACAAAAAGCGTCACATCTCGCAGAACCCCAATATGCCAGACGTTACTGGAACGATTCTTTTCTTCGTACCTCAGGAATCGTAACAAGTCTTCTAAGGCCAAGGCCCGCGACTCTGCTCGACAGGCTGCTCCTTCGGGAAAAGCTTGACCGGGAGTCCTCCTCCTGCCCAAGGACTCCCGGACTTTGATGACAGAGCATGTCTCCCAACCGTGGAGCCCACGTTCGTCTGTTGCACAGATGAACGTTTCATACCACAAAACTACGTGTCTGCTTTGTATCATTTTGCATCTACTACTTACACCAATCATCCAGATCATTTCTTCATCAATATTTCTCTCTTGTTCCTTAACAGAAAACCCATCTGCACTTTTGTCCTTGTCGATTGTGGCACAACTGCCTCTTGTATTTTGGAGCGCTTTGCTCAACGTCACTCATTATCTCGATCCGCTAAGTCTATACCTGTTCCTATTACTGCTGTTGACAATCGTCCTATTGCTAGCGGCCTTGTCACACATGATGTCATTGTGCAACTCAATGTCAACTCACACGATGAAGTGGTGCATCTTGGTGTTGTTTCAGTGTCTTAACCTGTAATCCTAGGTCTCGATTGGCTTTGTCGCCACAACTCCAACATCAATTAGCAAGACATAGCACACACTCTTTCTTGCTGTGGTCTCTCTTGCTCCTCTTCTGTTTGCATCACCGCTCAAGGCTTTGGTCTTCCATGTGTGGCATCTAACATCTCTTCTCTCAGCTCATCCTCTGCGACCTCTGTTGGTCTAGGCTTCGGTCTCATTAGCAAGTCATCCTCATCTTCTCGTCTTTCCTTTCAGACAACTACCTCATTGTTTCCAGTTTCCTCATCTCCAGATAAGTTATCTCATGATGAGCACTTGGCCAGTGACTCTGTCTTGCATACATCTGCAGATGTTTTGCCCTCTCTCGCTCTGACGTCATCTTCTCCTTCTGTCTTCTCTGCACTTACCGGGATGAATGGCTTTGGTTGCTCGTTCTTAGACTGCACTTCTGCCCTTCCCAAGCCCTATTTCAATATCTCGCTACTTTCTCCTCAGCATTTTGCTAAGTCTGCAAAGAACAAAGATATTGCACTGATTTGTTTCCATCCTACAAACTCTTCTCTTTTCCTCGCCTCAATGACATCTGCAGTGTTTATGGCTCCTCCCTCTCACGACCTGGACTCAGGTCCGGACGACCTTCACGATCCAGACATATTGAACACCTTGCCAGCTAAGTACTCTGCTTGGTCTTCTTCTGTCTGTTCCGATACTGAGGTAGATTCACTTCCACCTCATCAATCATATGACATCTCGATTGACCTCGAGGATGACAAGGTCCTGCCCTTTGGCCCCATGTATTGTTTTTCTCAAGACGAACGTGAGGCACTTGCGAAGTTTCTTGATGAAAATCTTTGCAAGGGGTTTATTTGATGTTCAACGTCTTCTGCTGCGTCCCATATTCTCTTTATGTGCAAGAAGTCAGGCGAGCTCTGACTCTGTGTTGATTATCGAGGCTTAAATACCATCACAAAGAAAAATTATTATCCTCTTCCTTTAATTGATGACCTTCTTGACTGCATGCAAGGTTGTTCCACCTTCTCTATCATTGACTTGAAGAATGCATCCAATCTGGTCCGGATCCAAGATAGAGACGAGTGGAAGACTGCATTTTACACTCCTCTAGGTCTTTTTGAGACACTTGTCATGCCATTACGATTCCTGAAGTACGAAGAAAAGAATCGTTCCAGTAACGTCTGGCACATTGAGGTTTTGCGACATCGACAGTTTTGTCCCCAATGCATGGGAATTTTTGTTTGAATACACTTTTATAAGTATGTTTTGTTACCATATTGTATGCTTTTGATGGTATTAGAAGCAGTTATTGACTCATTACTATTTTATGTAATTGGGCGCTTATTTGAGATTTCAAAACTTGATCAATTTTTACAACCTCCCCATTCCAAAGTTTCCCAGCAATTTATATATCAGCATGTAGTCATGGGATTGGGCTATACTATGGTCATTTTTATTAAGGAAACCATACACAATTGAGAGCAGAAGGTGAGAAACACATATGCCCTTTTTGGGAAATAAGCGCCCAACTTTGATGGGCTTTGGTTTGGCTCATAAAACACTTCTAACCAAGAACCCCCCTCATTTGAAGTGTATTCCATGCCTCAGTGCTGTTTTATGGGTCTTGAAAGCTTGCATTGTCGATGTTTTTTGAGTATTTTGTGTTTTCTGAGCTTAATAATGCAGCTACAGCAATGCCGTGCATGGTGGGAGGATCAGATTAGATAAGCGCACACCTTCCATTTTGGGTAGGTAAACTCCCACAGTCTGTCTTCACCTTCATATATATGTCCTTCACTTAATACATAGTATATGGGGGCCAAGTGACATTTCAGATGTATGCCAATGTCTATTGCATACTATATTCTGATTTTAGCGCACTTTCCCGCATTTTATTGAGCTCTGCATGTAGCATTTTGTGCAATATCCAGCAAAAAAACACGATTTACAAAGTCACATGACAGTGGGAAAGTCAGGTGACCGTGTGAGAAGGGGCTTCCAAGCCCTCCAGAATTTCTGGCGATTTTTCCAGATTGTTCTCGATTTTATTGGAGGCTCTACAGCTGATTTTAATGAAAACAGCCCAAAAAAGTGCCAAATAAAGCCAAACAAAGGCCGCAGAGGGGTGCCGGCCACTTGTAAGGGTGCTTATGCCCCCCACCGCGGGAGCACTGAGATCTCAGCGCTTCCGCAGTGGGCAGGATAAGCTTGATGAGTCATGCAATGCAGCCAGCAGGATTTGAACCCCAGGCCAGCCACAGACAAAATAGAGCACTTAACCACTACACTACTGTGACATGCAAAGATGACATTCAATATAAATGAGGTATGTAGCAGAGTAAGTAAGGAGTATCAGCAAGTAAGTAGCGCTTTGTTATAAAGTAAGTATTTATTTGTACTGAGTAAGTAAGAGTTGTTATCAAGTAAGTAGGAGTTGTTAGCAAGTAAGTAATATATGTTATTGAGTAAGTAAGAGTTGTTATATAGTAAGTAATGCTTACTTACCAAATTGGGCGCCCGTATTTGACCCCTCCAGAACATACCCATGGTATAGTAAACCTTGTTATTCTCAACACTAACAGTATTGCTTAAAAATTGAAGTCTCTAGGGCTAAAATAAACTTGCCCAAATGCGGAAATATGGCTTGCAATTTCAATGTTTTGGCAGTGTTTTGCACTTTCTGAGCTCAATAATGCAGCTAGAGCAAAACTGTTTGTAGCAACGACATCACATTAGCTAAGTGGACGTTTTCCACATTTGGAAGTGAGTTTCCCACGGTCAATAAATTGACCGTAGAGGCCCAAATAAAATCCGGAAAAATGCGGACAAATCACATTAAATTCTGTACAGCCTATAAGGCCATTTATACACCTTCATTTGCACTTCTAAAGTCATGACACCCTTAAAATCCAATGCTCTGGCTATGTTTTATACTTTCTGAGCTTAATAATATAACTACAGCAAAACTGTTTATAGTAGTGACATCAGATTACATAAGTGCATATTTTCCACGTTAGGAAGTCATTTTCCCACACTTTATAAATTGACTATGAAGTCTTGAATCAAATTAAAAAAATTACCATAAATTTCACATAGTCTTCAAAGTCCTTTATAAGTCCTTTTAGTGCATAGTTATGATTATGTGATCTCTCAAATTGCTTTGATAGTGGGTAGCACATTATATAAAGTGTTGTTTCATTATCAAATTGTTTTTATTCATAAAAACAACGAAAAAGTTGCTGCTTTCTAAACATAAATAGTTGCTCAATGTAATGCAAATATTCTAAAACATATAAAGGCCTCAGGAATCGTAACCTGCCGCTTGCCGGCCTGCTCACCAAGTATTTATACTATGGTCTTGGGGCTGTACACTACGGAGGCATAATCACGGCGGGAGCCGTTACACGTCGCAGGTATGTACACATGTGGGAAGGACGGAGACGGTCAGATAGGTATGCAAACCCTACAGGTTTTAAATAACGGAAGCTAAATTGTGATAACTATGGTTGCACGGCAGCTATGCCGACGCGCTGTCGAATCCATACATGATTCTTCAATACTCCCCCTCAAGCTGAGACGAGTCCCATGGATGCGGCAAAATGCTTAGCCTTCATGAAGGGAAGCGCCTTCATAAGGATGTCGGCGGTCATGTCTTTGGTAGGACAGTAAACGAGTTGGATCTTCTTCTCCTCGATGGAATAGCGTATGAAGTGATATCGTATGTTGATATGTTTTGTGCGGGCATGAAATTTGTCATCGCGGGCAAGAGTGAGGGAGCCCTGATTGTTGCCTTTGATCTTGACAGGGGGCAGAGGCGTTCCGTAGATTTCTGCAATGAGGTTCCGGAGCCAGATCGCTTCCTTTGTGGCGTGTGTGAGCGTGGCGTATTCTGCTTCCGTTGTGGAGAGCGCGACAATTTCTTATCGCTTCAATGACCAGGAGATAGCACCGCCAATGAGAAAGACGTAGCCGGAGATGATATGTTGATCCTCATTGGACATTCCGTCCGCGTCGGAATACCCGTTGAGTGTGCTATTGTCGATGCCACCTAGTCTAAGTCGCAGGTCGCGTGTCTTCTTGAGGTATGAGTAGACACGTTTGACAGCGGTCCAGTGTGTAAGGCCAGGGTTGTCGCCAAAGCGTGCAAGTTGCGATACAGCGTACGTGATGTCAGGGCGAGTGGCGATGGAGATGTACATGAGTGCTCCAAGGGCCGCGCGATAAGGCTTGTCACGCATGACAGCAGCTTCTGCGGTGGTTCGTGGACACTGGTCCTTTGACAGAATGACGTTGGGGTCGATGGGAAGCGCAAGCGGCTTGATATCTGAGAATCCGTACCGTTCGAGAATCTGGTTGATGTACGCGCCTTGTGACATGAGGATTGTCCTCGCTTCGCGGTCTCTCTTCAGCTCAATGCCAAGCATCCACTTGATCTCCCCGAAATCGACAATCTCGAGGCACACCTTGATGTTGTTCTTCGGAGAGTCGATGTGTTTGTGGTCGGGGCCTACGAGAGACATGTCGTTGACATGGATGAAGACTGTGAGATGCTGACCATTTGGTAGGTGCTTGTAATAGACGGCGTGGTCGTGTTCAGAGCGTATGAAGCCGATCATTGTCATGATCTGGTGGAGAGTCTTTGCCCATCGTTGTCTGGCTTGCTTAAGGCCGTAGATGTAGGCCCAAAGCTTGAGAACTTGCTCGGGTTTCAGTCCGCTGAGGGTAACATCTTTTGAAGGCTTCATGTAGATGTTCTCGTTGTCTTCGAGGCATCCATAGAGGTATGCTGACTTGACATCGATCTGATCGACTTCATAGTCTTGCTGTGCAGCAATGGCAAGGATGGCGCAGATTGAAGCCATTTTCACTACTGGAGCAAATGTATCATCAGTGTCGTAATCAACACCGTCAACCTGTGTATCGCCTCATGCGACTAGACAAGCACGTTGCGACGTCTCATTATCATGCTCATCGCGCTTCATGCAGAAAACCCACTTGCAGTTGATGACGTTGACATCTGCAGGGGAGTCGACGTAGATCCAGGATTTGCGACCTTCCCTCATCAGGCTACTGGAACAAGGTGCTAATAGCCCTCATGTCGTCTATATGTAGAGGCTGCTAATTGCACCCCTCCCTTGATAGCCTGGGTCACCTACGACCAGATGGGCGCTTTGGGCTTTCTGGTAGGTTGCCCTGAGCTAATCTGGGAGACCTATATAATAGCTTGGTAGACCACAGAATAATACTACATCATAGGGTATCTAGGGTCCTTGATGTCTATTTGAAGCCTTGTTTATAATTTTGTTATACTACCATTAATGACTACTAAGCTTTGGTTACTCAATAAAAAATGATAGTAATATGTTTTCTCACTCAATACAAACAAAATTGTTACTTATTGAAAATATGCTTATTACATAGTCATAGATCTTTATTTCCCTTTAAGGCAATTAATAGAGTGTTAATAAAGGACTGACTACATAGTGCTATAATGGTAGAATAGTAAACTACCATATTGGGAAATTAATGAATATTAAGGTTTATCAATAAAGAGAAGGGGTATAAAGATGGTCTCATATCTGGAGAGTATAGTATAGAGCTATTTATGAGTGCCTGTAAAGAAATGGAGATGATATCTATGTTGGTTGTGCCAAAATAGACATGTTCTCCTTCTCCCCTCTTCAAATACAAAGCTATTTTACCATAGCATCAGCTGTGTGAATATTACTAATCTGAGGTCTTAAAAACTTGTTATAGTATGTATATAGTATGTGTAATCAGTTTCAAAGGTATTCCATTAGTATTGATGCTTCTAGAGGCTTACAAACATGTGACAGTGCAAAAACACCCTTTATCATCTCTAGACAGTTGAGTATTCTGATTCAGGTCAAGCTGATATCTGGAGTGTGTTCCCCACCCCAAAATACCCCTACTCAAGGCCCAAGACCATTTCCAGCATCTTAATATCATGAACACTTGTACTAACATTAGTTACAGTGTATCAGTTCAGGTTGGACCACTTATTCAGTGCTTGACATGCACTCTAACTACAACCTCCCCTATTTCACTTTAAGAACAGATATTATAAATGATCTTGGGTCTTGAGTGGGGGTATTTTGGGGTGAGGAACACACTCCAGACATCAGCTTGATCTGAATCGGAATACTCAACTGTCTAGAGATGATAAAGGGTGTTTTTGCACTGTCACATGTTTGTAGGCCTCTAAAAGCATCAATGCTGATGGGATGCTTCTGAAACTGATTACACATACCATATACATACTATAACAGGTTTGAAAGACCCCAGAACAGTGATATCTATACAGCTGATGCTATGGTAAGACACTTTTGAAATTGAAAAGAGGAAGAGGAGAACATGTCTATTTTAGCACAACCAACATAGATATCATCCCCATTCTTTTACAAACACTCATATATAGCTCTATGCTATATTCTCAAGGCATCAAACTATCTTCATACCCCTTTTCTTTATTGATAAATCTTAATATTCAGTAATTTCCCATTATGGTAATTTATCATTCTACTACTGAAGGCTTATGTAATCAGTCCTTTATATCAATTACCTCAAAGAGAAATAAAGCTCTATGACTATATTATAAACATATTATTAACAAGTAACAAATCTATTTGTATTGAGTAAGAAAAACCTATTACTGTTATTTGTTACTAAGTAACATTCACTTTTTTACTTAATAACAAATCTATATCTCATTATCTGTGTTAGATAATAAGCTAAGTGTATAATATATACAAAGTTTAGCAGTCATCAATGATAGTATAACAAATTTACGAATCAGACTTCAATTAGCCGTCAAGGACCCCAGATACCCTATGATGCAATATTATTCTGTGGTCTACCAAGCTATTATATAGGTCTCCCAGATCAGCCCAGGGCAACCTACCAGAAAGCCCAAAGCGCTCATTTGGTTGATCCTAAGCTGTCGTAGGTGACCCAGGCTACCAAGGGAGGGGTGCAATTAGCAGCCTCCACATATAGACGACATGAGGGCTATTAGCACCTTGTCCCAGTAGCCTGATGAGGACCTTCCAGGCGTGAGATCTCGTTGTTCATGGCGGCATGGATGTTGTTCCAGTTCAGTCACTTCATGGCTTCAGCTAGAGTGCAAGGGTCCATGGAGGCGACGTCGAACATGGCATGGACAAGGTTTGCAGTGATGACAGATTCAGGCTTGTCGAGTTCATTGCCAGTGATGGCGCGATTTTCACGGATCTTGTGTAGCTTCGCAGAGGGCTTCCGAACACGCTTGCCTAGCGACAGTGGCTCTTCGTCTGAAATGATGACTTCAGAGGGGTCCTCAGTATATTTGTCCTCATCGTCAGACACAGAAGGTGAGTCTGAAGCAGGTGATGTATCATTGATATGGTCAAGACTTAGCTCAAAGTCGAGCTGCTCCCCCTCAATAAGTGGCATCTCCCGTGCAGAGAACACTGTCATGGTTATACGTGTAGCGCCCAATTTATTTGATTTCTTTTATTTTATTTTGGCGCGTCCTACACGTCCTCGCAATCACGTGACTTGTTGACACGGTCTCATGACCTGCACGATCACATGACATGCACATGCACGCGCACTCGCGCTCCTCACTCGGCCCGGACTGATAATGACATCACCGGCTCTGCAACTTCGCACGGTCTCCGGATCCCTCCGGAACCTCAGACTCTTCCCTTCCCCGACCCATCGGACTTCCGGTCCATCGGTCTATGACTCAGGCTCGGCATTTGTAATTACGCCTGGAGTGGCACCATTCCTATTATCCCCCTTCGTCATTGTTCTCTATTGTTCCTTTTCCATTGTCCTCTTTCTATTGTCGCACCGCACTATTGTCTATTGTCTCATCTGCCCTGCCCTAAAATGGTCCGTGCGCAGACTCAGTAGTATAAATACCCGGTCTTCATCGCTCCTAGCCCTCATCTCGACCTTTTGGTCTTTACTGAGCTAGGTAAGCCTTTTGTTATCTTTTCATGTATCATAAGTAGTTACTAATACATTTGGTCTTTACTGGGCTAGATTTGCGCATAGCTTACTAGCTGTTTTCCTTGCATAAAGGATTACACCTCTTGGTGTCTTGAGTTCTAGGGTGATCCCTATACGTCACGTGACCAGTCTCCGTGACAAACACGATATTGTGTTCTACAGTTGCCTGCTGAGTGCTGGGCCAGTAGATCCAATATCCATTTGAGGTGGCATCGAGACCAAGCCAGTGCTCTTCCTGGGCGTGATCAGAGAGTTTTGGAGTAGAGGCTGCTCTGCGAACGTAGCAAATGGTGCCGAACTCGCACAGCATGCCGACATCAGGCGTGGTGCTAGAGCGAACTTTATAGGGGATCTTGTACTCAATTCCACGGTGAGCGGTGCGGTTGAAGAGATAGACGGCGTACTGATGCGCAAAACCCCAGAGAGAGCGCGGCAGACCAAAAGAGACAAGCATAGCTCGAACAGCATTGAAGATAGTGCGATGACAGCGCTCTGCAGCACCATTGTGTTCCGGGGTGTCATGGACAGTAAGCTTCTGCTCAGTCCCGCGATGGTCGAGATAAGCGATCATGTCGACAGAGAGGAATTCACCGCTGTGGTTGGAGTGTGCGCACTTAATGTGGACGCTGTGCTGCGTCTCACAGCTGCTTTCGAAAGTGACGTACTTCACAAAGGCTTCATCTTTGCTCTTCAAGATCAGCTCCTCGAGCTAAGAAGTCGCGTCGTCCAGTATTGTCAGGGTGTACTGACCGTGGTGAGCAGTCTGCACAGGTGCAGGGCCCCAGATATCCATGTGGATGAGGTCACTGAAGTGCTCCGCCCACGGAGACGTCCTGGCAGGCGCGATCGCCTTGCGTGTAGCCTTCGCGCGAAGGCATGCGTCACATTCCACCTCCTCTAGCTGCGCGGGATCAACAGAGATCCCTGCGAGCAAGCCGTCCTTTAGCATATGCTTCAGATAGGCATAGAAGACATGTCCCAGCTGCTTATGCAGCTCGTATAGGGACACTTGGGGTGCGGCAGTGCTAAGGCCGTATTCCTCATCCTGGGTGACGTAGTACAGTCCGTTGACCTTAGGTATGCGGGCAATAACGGGTTCACGGGGTCCTTCGTGCAACTGGCAGTGTCCGTCCCGAAGGGAGACATGGACACCTGCAGCCTCGAGTTTACCAAGTGAGATGAGTGTAGTCGACATGCTGGGCGCCTAGAGTACGCCGCGAAGCAGGTAGCGTGAGCCGGACTCGCCATTGGGCATAGTGATATACATGTCGCCCTTGCCCGCGACCTTGAATAACTGGGAGTTTGCTGCACGGATGTTGTAGGACTCGAGTGGGCGGTAATGTTCGAGCAAGTGGCGGTATGGAGTCATGTGGCTTGTGGCACCAAAGTCATAGATGTCGACAATGAGAGAGAGGTCATGGTGAGGTTCAGTAATGCCGGCGCTGGCATACTCAGAGCACTCGACGAGGCCACATAAGTCTACCTCACGTGGTGACGTGGGAACATCCGTATTAGGAGTGTCGACAACCTGTGTGCCAGCAGCTGACTCGCCAGCGGTTGACTTTGCTTTCTCCACAGCAGCATTCGCGCGCTTCTTCTTCTTTGGAGCTGGAGTCGAGCAAGTGTTCGACTTGTGACCCTTGCCACCGCAGCGGTAACAGGTGATGTCGGCGCTGTCTGCTGTTGATGCAGCAGCTTTTCCCTTGTCTTGTCCTCTTCCTTTCGGCTTTCTGCCTTGTCCTCGTCCTTTACCTCTGGATGGTGCGGCACTGTTTGCAGATTCCTCCTTTTTGGATCGCAATGTGCCACTCACAGTTGCGCGCGACTGCACTTCTGCTCGGACAAGATTGATCAAGTCCTGTGAGGTCATCTGCTTTTGCATAGCAGCAGGGACAGTCGAGTTGTGAACACGGATGGAGTTCTCGTACGTGGCCACGATGGCCTTGTAACTCTGGGGAATGGACGAGATGATGGTGAAGAGAAAATCTCGATCCGTGATGGTGACACCTGCCTCGGCAAGGGCGTCCTTGATCTGAATGAGATTGTCAAGGTGCACCTGTATCTTCTTCCCATCAGCGCACTTCAGGGTGTAGAGGCGTTCGAGGGAGTTCGCCTGAGTGATCGTGGTGCTCACACCGAATCGGGCTTTCAAAGCGTCCATCAGCTCATGTGGTTCTTTTAGGGATTTAATCATTAAGAAGATGCTATCTGGCATCTTACTCATCAAGACGGCGCACAACGCATTGCGCTCCACCTTTGTCATGGTTATACGCGTGGCGCCCAATTTATTCGATTTTCTTTCTTTTATTTTGGCGCGTCCTACACGTCCTCGCGATCACGTGACTCGTCGACGCGGTCTCATGACCCACACGATCACATGACTTGCACATGCACGCGCACCTGCGCTCCTCGCCCGGCCCGGACTGATAGCGACATCACCGGCCCCACAACTCCGCACGGCTCCCGGACCCTTCCGGAGCCTCGGACTCTTCTCTTCCCCGACCCTTCGGACTTCCGGTCCATCGGTCTATGACTCAGGCTCGGCACTTAGTAATTACGCCCGAAGTGGCACCATTCCTATTGTCCCCCTTCGTCTATTGTTCTATTGTCCCCGTCTCCATTGTTCTCTCCCTTTGTTCCCTTTCTATTGTCGCGTCGCACTATTGTTCTATTGTTCTGTCCGTCCCGCCCTAAAGTGGTCCGTGCGCAGACCCAGTAGTATAAATACCCGACCTTCATCGCTCCTAGCCCTCATCTCGACCTTCTGGTCTTCACTGGGCTAGGTAAGCCGCTTAGTTACTTGTATTGTATCATTACTTACTAATATCATCTGGTCTTCACTGGGCTAGCTTTGCGCACAGTTCACTAGCTGTCTACTCCTGAATAAGGAGTTAACACCTTTGGTGTCTTGAGATAAGGGTTATCCCTATACGTCACGTGACTCAGTCTCCGTGACATTAGGTCGAGATCTCTTCAGGCCTGGTGGCTAGTTTTCGGGCTCCCCCGCCTGCTTTAAAAAAGTTTATTCCACTTTCCACATCACAACGCCAATAGTAAGCATAACCTCTCCCTGTTGGGAAGGCCGCTGAAAGCATTGGTGCTTTGCTAACGCTTGGCTCTGCATAGTGCCCAAGGCGTCTTCTTCGAAGTCGAAAGACCTTCGCAAGGATCTCCCTCCCGCCTCTGTTCCACGAGTACGGAACAAGCTCCCACAATCCTTCTTTGACGCGCTCAAAGAAAAACGACAAGCCGGTTCTCCCCACCGGTTCACCAACTCCGACGTGCGCGCCATCGTCGACTTCGTCTCCACCCCTCCGGAACGAGTCCATCGCCCTGTCCTCACTGAAGAACGCCTTCGTCAAGATCGTGAAGCTCTCGATAAGGCTTACGAACAATTCCGCCGCGAGAAAGCCGACCTCGAGCGAGAACGCGCAGCGCTTCCTTCGAAGCCCCCTCTCCTCGAACGCCTATCCGACGCCGCCTCCGCCAACGCTCGTAGAGCTGCGGCAACCCTCTCCGCCCCGAAGCCGATCTTAATCGACTTCAATAAGAAAACGAACGAGGATCTAGCTAAGCTCCTGGGTCCCCGTTTCGAAGCCGTTCAAAGGCGCTTGCTGCCTCTTTTCAATTGCGAAAAGAGATACAAGCTTGCCCCAGACCTGAAACAGGGTCTTGAACGTGTGGCACACCTGGTAGACGACCTCTATCAGGCGCTTGAGCTTAGACTGGAAAGCTGGTCGCTTCAGGACAAGAAAGTCCTCGAACGCTGCTTCCTGCTTTTGAAGGGACGTTCCTTCACCCCGCTCCGTCCAAAGTACGAGGAGCACGTACGCTTTGTTGTAGAGGAGTTCGGTACACCACTATTTACTATAAAACACTAGAAGTAGTAAATAAAAAGTGGCTTCTCGCATCTGGTCACACTCTGACGCTGCACATTTCGTATACCCTGACGGAGACGACGTTTGGGCCTCCCTAGAAATCGATACACCAAACACACGCCTCTATGCTTGTCCTGAACAGCCGTGTCCGTATCGACACAACAACCCTGAGCACCCAGACATCGAAAGTGTACAACGCCTCTACACGAGCGTCACACTTCAACGAATCCTCCTCCACGAAAGTCCCGTCCGAATACCGTCACCAGAACCCACTCCGTCGCAAACCCCACGGCTTGCCGGTGTCGGTCCGGAATTCACACGATTCCTGGAAATACTCCGGTCCCTCCCACAAACACCCAGAGTAGCCTCTCCTCCTCCTCTCGCGTCCGATCCTCCTCCGGTTTCCCCCGCCATGGCTGCTGCCCTCACCCCTGATCAACTCCTCCGGGCTTTAGCCACGCTCACCGACACGGTCAACAACCTGACCACAAACGTGACCAACCTGACGACTCAGGTTACAAACCTGACCACCCACACTGGAACAATCTCTGCAACCACGGTTGCCCCGGCCTCATCCTCTCGTCGAGAAGGTGTTGTAAGACGTCCCGACACATACGACGGTGAAGGGATGGATGCGTCACGAGTCTACCGGACAAATTTCCAAGTATGGCTTATCGACAACGTCGACCGCTTCACCGAGCGAAACCCGGATAACTCCCTGAAAAGGACAGAGGATGGAAAACCCGTCATCCAGAATACCAAAAGGATGGCATCCTTCATGTCCTTCCTCACCGGTAAAGCGGCCAGTTGGGCCCGCCCACACATGGACAAACTCGGTCAGGGTGACATCATTTTCGAAGATAGCTGGGATAAGTTTATCGACAATTATAAAGCGAACTTCGAACCCCTGAACGAGGAACAGGAAGCTCGCGCCAAGATTCGTCAGATCCGGCAGGGAAGCAAGTCCTTCGCGGCTTACAAGGCGGAGTTCGAACAGTATTCTGGACGTACTGGTTGGGATGACGCTGGCCTCATGGATTACCTTCGTCTCGGTCTTAATGACGAATATGGTACCCGTATCTCTTACTACGAGCATCGCGCCACGACCTATGCCGAGCTCGTCAGTCAGTGCCAGAAGGCTGAGACTCAGATCCGAGACCTGCAGGGCGACAAAGCTGCCAAGCGTGGTGAGCTCCCCGCGTACATGTCCTCATCGTCTAGGTCCTCCGGAAACCACCGTCAGACCCCTGCCTCCACCGCCACGCCCATGGACATCGACGCGAGTCGGTTCGAAAGCATCTCCGCTGTTAACCTCGAAAAGGAGTTTGCCGAAATCACCCCTCGCGACATCGAGTCGATCCGTGCTGGTCACCGCAAGATCATGTCCAAACGGTGCATGACCTGTGGTTCCACGAAGCATCGGAAGAACGACGGTATACACCAGGGCGAACAGAAATGCAAGTACTGCGGAAAAGAAGGTCACTGGTCTAACGTCTGCCTGAACCGCCTTCTCGGCCGGCCTAAGTCTGATGGATCGCAGAGAGTTGCTGCCTCCGTCCCCGTCACGGTTACCCCCGCTCCCGCCTCCGTTGCAGCATCGTCATCGACGTCTGAGCCTGCAGAAGCCTCCCTCGCCGCGATGCTTGATATGATCAAGATCCAGCAGAAAGGCATGGACGAACTCATGAAGAAGGTCCAAGGACATTTTTAGAACGGGCTCAAACCAAAGCTGAGGCTTTGGGCCCGTCTTCAGCGTCGTCACGCACCTCGTCTCTCGTCTCTCCTGTTCCCTCGTCTCCTTTGTCTCGGTCTATGTACGACTCGATTTCCTCGTGTACAATAAGCAGTCTAGATGCGAACTCGTCTCATTTTCGTGTACCTGTAACAATCACCGGAATGAATAGAAGTCTTGTTATCCCTGCAATGGTCGACTCTGGTGCAACAGCAACGTTCATCAGTTCTAAGTTTGCACGCGATAACAACATGATACAGCACCCACTTAACAAAGTTATTGGTCTCCGTAATATCGACGGAAGCAATAATAAAGCTGGATCTATCACGCACTTCGTACGACTTCGACTCATGCTCGG
The DNA here is from genome assembly GCA_022385755.1 of Trametopsis cervina. NCBI lineage: Eukaryota > Fungi > Basidiomycota > Agaricomycetes > Polyporales > Irpicaceae > Trametopsis > Trametopsis cervina. Next base: position 544,042 of record MU278366.1, on the reverse strand, counting down.
TGATTACACGGAAAATGTCGAGTTCCTCGTAACAGACATCGGACCAGAGGATCTGATCCTAGGCCTTCCTTGGCTTACGCGCATCAATCCTATCATCAACTGGACAAAAGGAGAAATGACTCTTCCGGTCAGCTCGGAAGAAGCAGACGACTTATTCTCACGCATCGAGGCCAATAGGCTCGAGCGTCGTCAATGGATTAAGGCCGGTATTATCCACCACTCAGACGATGAAGTCTGGAGCTGTGCTGGATTTACCTACTCTACAAAACTTGCGGTTGACGCCTTAAAGGATAAACCCAAAAAGTCTTTCAATGAGTTAGTGCCGTCCGAATATCATGTTCACGCCAAGGTCTTCTCTGAAGAGGAGTCACATCGGTTACCTAAACATCAGCCGTGGGATCACGCCATCGACTTATCACCCGATGCGCCGCAGACGATCCGCAGCAAGGTATACCCGTTGTCTCCTGCCGAGCACGAAACCTTACGTCAATGGATCAAGGAGGAAAGCGAGAAAGGCACCATCGGTCCTTCCAAATCCCCTTACTCCGTCCCTGTCTTCTTCGTCAAAAAAAAGAACGGAGAACTCCGTCTGATCCAAGACTATCGACCTCTGAACAAGTTTACGGTCAAAAACCGCTACCCCTTGCCCCTCGCATCAGATATCATCAATAAGCTGAAAGATGCCAACATCTTCACTAAGTTTGATGTCCGATGGGGCTATACCAACGTCCGCATCAAAGAAGGCGACGAATGGAAGGGAGCTTTTATCACTCCGTACGGACTGTACGAACCAAAAGTCATGTTCTTCGGGATGACAAACTCGCCGGCTACGTTCCAATCCCTGATGAATCACATCTT
>MU278366.1:448076-539672 GCA_022385755.1 Trametopsis cervina | reverse complement strand
TCACTAGCTGTCTACTCCTGAATAAGGAGTTAACACCTTTGGTGTCTTGAGATAAGGGTTATCCCTATACGTCACGTGACTCAGTCTCCGTGACAACCTTCTTATTCTCGAGCACAGCGTTTCGGAGAAACTTGCCCACACCGCAGCCATCAGCAATGATTGTTGCTCGTTCAGACCAGATCAGATAGTTAGATCCGTCTGAACTGAGCTTCAGGATATCAGAAAACGCTTTGAAGATTCTGGAAGCCATAGTGCACTTTGGTTGGAAGATCAGAGTACTCGGCTGACTGGTCGAGTTGGATCAGCTGGAGGTGTGTATAAGGACGGTTTGCAAATTTCGTGTTATTCGGCTGATCTGTATGGGATCAGTTTCTTCATGTCAATCGGAAATAAGAGTGGTTTGAGGGACACGGTGTGTCGATTATGGCACAGAGAATCTTCGCAGGCTTCCCAGAGGTTATCCGGATCAGACGAGTCGTGATAGCGATTGCAGAACTCGAGCTTGTTGAAGAAGTGGTGATGTGAATAACACGGGAGTCGGGAATGAGCATCTCGTTCCTGGGACATGCGACTGGTGATAAATCCGCGAGATTAGAGCCTCGCGAGGCTCATAACCTAAAGAAGTAGTAGGCATGGTGATGCCGTACTCCGTAGCACGGGGCGTAAGACCTAAGCACACGGATCTAAGAAGTAAAGCTTCAGGTCAGGTAATGACTCTCGTTAATTGTATAGTAGTTACCTAAGAAGTAAACTACAAGAATAGAATCAGTTAATGTAAAAGAAAGAAGTCCGGAGTGAGACGTATGCTTTAGGTTGGGTAATGACTCTGAAGCGTTTGTCGTATTTACAGGGAGTATTTATACTACGGTCTTGGGGCTGTACACTACGGAGGCATAACCATGGCAGGAGCCGTTACACGTCGCAGGTACGTACACATGTGGGAAGGATAGAGACAGTCAGATAGGTACGCAAACCCTACAGGTTTTAAATAACGGAAGCTAAATTATAATAACTATGGTTGCGCGGCGGCTGCGCTGACGCACCGTCGAATCCACGCGTGATTCTCCAATAAACTACATGTGCAGGTGTGTGCAGGCCAGATCTTTATGCTTTTGCTGATGAGAGATATGCCAAAATAACAAAGAAACCCAAATAAATTGAGTGCTTATATGTATAGTCAAACAGAAGTGAGAATAAGAAACAGAATAGAAAAACTATAACTTGCTATACAACTGCAATATAACACCTTACATGAAAACTCATTTATTAATGTCTACACTATATCTTGGTAGGGCAACGCGGTCAGCTTGTAGCTAGCGCTTTGCCAGGACTGGTGCCCATCACGTGACCGTGCTGTATGTCGACGACCCATACCTTAGGAGCATTATATCCCCTCACAACTGATCATGGATTACTCGCAACCGCCTCGGAGACCCGACGTAAAGAAGAAGCTGGTAGTGGTTGGAGATGGTGTGTGATGTTCTTGATACTTGCGGAATGCACTGCTCATTGTCATGCGTTGTTTCTCAAGGTGGCTGTGGCAAGACTTGCTTGCTTATCGTGTACGCAGAGAATCGCTTTCCAGAGGTGCGCCTTACAAGTTACTTGACCTCACCTGAACTAGCTTCACACCGGCGCGTCCTGCAGGCCTACATACCCACGGTGTTTGAAAACTATGTTACGCAGGTCACATTCGACGGCAAGCTTGTCGAGCTGGCGTTGTGGGACACAGCGGGCCAAGAAGAATACGATCGGCTACGACCACTAAGTTACCCAGAAAGCGACGTCATCCTTATAGTCTTCTCTATTGACTTCCCAGTCAGTCTGGGTAACGTGACGGACAAGGTGCGACTACTAAGACAGTTGCGGCCCCGTACTAATCGTCCTATGTTCAGTGGTACCCGGAAGTCGCACATTTCTGTGAGGGAACACCTCTGATACTAGTTGGGACGAAGACAGACTTAAGACGAGATGAGCAAACGAAGAGAATGCTGAATGCGCAAGGCCAGACACCGGTAACATCGGAACAAGGGGCCGCAGTGGCTCGAGAGATTGGCGCAAAGTACATCGAGTGCTCGGCGAAGACAGGGACGGGTGTGCAGGAGGTCTTTCACCTGGCACTAAAGGAGAGCATGAAGGGGAAATGGGGGAAGATGGTGAAGCAGCGCCGGTGTGTGGTCACATGAAGCCCGCGACAGACATTTATTTCACTTCCATCTGTCCTTATGTGATAGACTATTATTTTAGGATTGTAATGCAATATTCTTCATTCACATTTCTCTACACGGGCTTGTCTGTCCATACGCCGAGCATTCAGAGTGAACACCCACAACAGGTACAAGAACATACAACAGATTGCCCCCACTGTCCCAAACTCAACGAAATCTGCGTCATGAGAGACGCCAACAGGGACGAAGACCGTCACGTCGGGGACGGTCGCATTGAGTACAAAATGCTTGGTGTACGAGAAGCCATCTAGTCAGTGTCAGCGTGGGCTCAGAAGCGGGAGACATATCGAATGAGCTTACCCGAAGATGTACATTCCCAGGCTGCGCTAGGCTGGGGAAATCGCAATGTCTCGTACGCTTCATCTGGGTTGCTCGAGTGCGACAGTGTTCCATACCGACTATGCAGAGGTAACGTGACGTTCAACGAGGGTTGTCCTGCATCGAATAGCACAGGAGAGACGACGAGTGTGAGGTCCGTGAGAGAGTCGTCTGCTGCAAAAACGGGCAACTCGAGATCAGGAAGAGGATGCATTAGGTAGGTGTAGACATGGTCGTATAGATCAAGTTCATAGGGGTCAACGACAAAGTCGGAGGTGAATCGATATTTGAGTAAGAGGCGGGTGCATTCTGCGGCACGACGAGTGCGAAGGCGCGAAATGCAGGAGAAGTGAAAGCCGACGCGGTGGTCAACGGTGGTGGTGATGTCGGATGCAGCGTCGCTGTCACTGTCGAGGGTGGGGGTCATGGCAGTCGAGAGGGATGTGACGTGATGATCACCTGATCGTGACTTGCAGGATGAGATCCGGAAACAGTAATCAGCTACATCGTTGCTTATAGGAGCTTTGCCGTACCTCCAACAATAGTGAGCCCGACATACAACCACCAAGGTCATCTTGTACATACACAACTTGTTTCACACCCTTCCTCCTCTGACTGCACCGAGCGCATCGCAACCATGTCTCACGTTGACACTCCTGGCTCGCAGCATGCGGCCCCCGTCTCCCTCAGTCCAGAAGATCTGGTCCACGTAGAAAGTGCTCTCGAAGACATTCATATTGCAGCAGAGAATTCAGGAGCCCCGTCCAACATCCCCCCTCCTGTGTTCGGAGCGGGCGGTCCTATGTCAGCTCCTCACATGGGTCAACGCCCAGGGGGCCGTATGTCGCTAACATCCCTACTAGGTTGAAGCAATTTGATCAGTCCACGGCTGGAAGTCGCATAACCTCCCAAGCAGCCACTCCTCCCATGTCCGTTGTTGGGATTGGCAACAAAGGTTAGTGGTTGACAGCGCCGCGATAATCTTGCTGAGCGTCAAATCAGTCGCAAAGCCCGATTACTCTGAGGCGAAGATCGTTGTAGCAATGGTATGCACCTGCTAATATATAGGATTTCTTGAACACTAATATTGTTGTTGAGGTTGGACTCCCTGCAAGAGGAAAGTCATACCTGAGCAATAAGCTCATGCGGTATCTCAAAGTTCGCCTGCACACATATTATTACATCCTCGATCATAGCTGACCACGGCTTTCAGTGGTTAGAATACAACGTGAAGGTATAATAGGCGAGATTTAATCTTGTTCTACAAAACTCATCTATACAAAGGTGTTCAATGTCGGCCAGCTTCGTCGCTCTCGCGCCAGACAACGGGCACAGCGGTGCGTAATGCCCTACGTCTATAGGCTGTTCGGGCTGATATTTGTCCTAGGAGTGGGCAGAAGGAGAACCACACAGCTTCGTACTTTAGCCACAACAACGCGGAAGCTACCAAGTTGCGCGATCAGTTGGCTGAAGACAGCTTGGAAATGCTCATACAATGGTTGAAAGAAGGAGGAAACGTCGGTATCCATGGTGCGTTATTTCTGGACATGGACAATTTTATGCACCTACACAGCCCGTAATAGATGCCACCAACAGCACGCGTAGCCGTAGGTAGGGCGATGAGAGACCTCTATGCAATATCCCCTTCTAACATGGTGGCATCTCTTCTCTAGAGCTAAGATTGAACAACGAGTAGCAAAGGAAAAGGGCATCGTAGTCATATTTCTAGAGTCCGTTTGCGATGATCCGGCCGTCATAGCCGCCAACGTCGCCCTAAAGGTGAGCTCTGGTGACCCGGACTACAAGGACATGTCTCGGGAAACCGCCGAGCAAGACTTTCTGCGACGAATAAAAGAGTACGAAGCTGTATACGAGACAATTGCGGAACCCCATCTTTCCTATTTGCGCATCCGGAACGTTGGCGACCAAGTCACCCTTTGTCACATTCACGGTTATCTTCAAAGCAGGATCGCATTTTACTTGATGAATTTGCACCTTAAACCACGCAGCATTTTCTTCTCACGAGTACGTCCCATGTATAAGCCTCTTTAACATCAAGGCCGATATGTTTCGTAGCACGGTGAGAGTCAATACAATGTGGAAGGCAAGATTGGTGGGGATTCCCCACTGTCGGAGAGAGGTATGCGGTATGCGAAGGCACTGCCTGCGTTAATCACGGACAACATTGGCGATGCACCTCTGACTGTATGTAGCAATTTATATCACGTACCTCATACCTCTCAATGACGTTCACAGGTATGGACGTCAACTCTCCAGCGTACAATCCAGACAGCCTCAGAACTCCATTACAATAAGCTGACGTGGAAATCTCTGGACGAGCTGGATGCTGGAGTATGCGACGGATTAACATATGATGAGATAGAGGTGTGTGTGATATGCGGGGGCGCTGATTAGAAGCTGACAATCAATCAGAAAATGTATCCTGAGGATTTTGCGAACCGAGACGAAGACAAATTCAACTACCGCTATCGAGGTGAATACTCCCAATCTCCTCGTATCTCACCCGCTAATCTGAATCTAAGGGGGTGAATCCTATCGAGACGTTGTTGTACGACTCGAACCGGTAATTATGGAACTCGAAAGACAAGAGAACATTCTCATTATAGGGCACCAGGTGAGATATATAGACATGACACATGAGACACCTATTCATAGTGTACTGGACAGGCTATTCTCCGCTGCTTGTAAGAGAACTCTTCTTGTTATATTCAAACTATCACAAACAGCTTCATAGATATGCGTACTTTCACAATCTGCCGCAGGCCGACTTACCTTACATTAAGATACCTCTCCACACTGTAATAAAGCTCACACCCAAGGCATATGGGTGTGATGAAGAGAGGTTCGTCAATGTACTATACACAATTATCGTATGCTCACACTTCTCCAGATACACATTACCAATCGGTGCTGTCGATACACATCGTCCCAAACCAGGAGCAACTCAGCAAGTACCATCCGTCCCCGGGACCGGCCGGGAGTATTTTGGGGAGCAGAAATGATACCAAACTCGCATCAATATCCCGTACATACTCGTTTGTGGTAGAGCAAGGTGTATGCTAAAGGACTTTCAGCGACTGTGATTTAATGTCCTCCATCCGGGTAGAAGAGATTCCGACATCGATCCGTCTATCTTTGAAGCTATGACCGTACTCAAGTAACCTAACGATAGTGAGCTTGAGCCGATAAGAAGTCAGGCCTCACTTACCAGTCGGGTTCTATCTCCGTCAGTATCCGGATTCTAGTGCAAAATGAGCGATGGCCATATACATGATTGCTATACTCACTGGGTCTTTTTCGTCTCTTCCATTTCGTGAAAGATGACCCATCCAGACCGTGGTTTACGCGTAAACAACACAGAATTTGGATGTACGTGAAGGGTCTGGAATGCTCAACGTCAAACAGCTGCATGTGCCGTCACGTGACAGGCCACCTACTACATTGCCTCTGACAGAGCGATAAGTGCCATCGGCGACCCATCGTGCACCATTTCTCCAGTAGCCACTGACTATACATTGCCGAAGGCGTTTTGCGTCCCCCTGGCAGCTTTCGAGCGGGAGGCCGAAACGTTGCATGTACTTCTTTAGCTGCGCTCGAATCGAGATGGCACGGGACATAGCTCTAAAGGAGAGCGCATGCGCTTTACACCAAGAGGACGAGTGGCCATATCGCGTGAATGCATTGTAAGCTGTGTGTAGCATAGGTTAAGGGGGGATGGTGATTATACTGGTTCAAACCGTACTGACCATTGAGGAGAGTAAGATGATCCTGTGGTAAGATTAGGCACGCCCACATGAGAGCAATGGGCACTTACGCCTTCCTCTGCAGTGAACTTCCGTCGTTCCAGTTCTGCCAAGGCTCCCGGGGCACCGTCAGGAATAATAAACACATCCTATCGGCCAGAACAAATCGTATCAGGATATCGCACCCTGCTGTCAAGAACCTACCTGGACCGTAGTCATTGCAGAAATGGTAAGCATCTCTTCGCCACACTTGTAATCTTTCGATTGGAAAAGCTGCAATTACGAATTTGAGGCTGCTGCTTATCGGGAGAAATCGTACGACGTTAGCTCACCATACGTGCAATGTTGACCTCGACCGGGCACTCAGAAACCTTTTCGCCGGTAACAGTTAATCGACCATCCTCTCCAACCATACCAGATGCGACAAGATTCTCTAGCGCGCGAAGGACAGCTTCGGCCGGAGGACCCGTTACCCACTCAAACTTCATCAGATCATCTATACCCAGAGACTTCAGTTGCAGAATAGGCGTTGTCAGATCTGTGCGGGTCAGTTCAGGAGGTGTGGTAGGAGGTAGTGCCTTCATAGCGGCTTCCGGATATAGCCGATAACAGATGCCTGAGGAGGTGCGTCCGGCTCGGCCTGCTCGTTGGGTAGCGGATGCCAGCGATACGGGCACAGTTACAAGGGACGAAAGCGCTGAGGTTGGGCTATAAGTGCGGATCTAAGTAAAAGGAAGCATTCTTATGTGCATCTGCCGCCTGAGGTAGGGATTGGGTTTCACCTACCTTTACAAAACCAGAATCTACGACGAACTTGATGCCGTCGATGGTGACACTCGCCTTAGCCGATCAAAAGAATTGAGCCTAGTCCGAATCGACAATATATATCGCCTACTCACTTCTGCGATATTAGTCGAGACTATCACTTTCCTGGTACCACGCTCTGCAGGTTCAAACACGGCTAGCTGTTCATTGGTTGATAGTCCGGCATGTAGGGCAAGTAGCTTCAGTCGAGGAGCAGTCTTAGGAAGCCTGAAGTGCCAGGATAACATAAGCCACGAGCTACATTCTCATGCAAGGCAGAAGAGACTGACGTTGGAAGATATTCAGACAGCTCCTGCAAACAACGATCAATCTCTTCGCGGCCTGTCAAAAAGACCAGTATGTCACCAGGGCTTTGCTACAGTATCAGGTAGTAAACTCTCTGGTATGAATGCAGTGTCAAATTCAAGCACATACCTGCATGTGAATGCCCCATACAGTCTCAGCAGCCTTCCTGACATAATCAGGCGTAGGCTCTTGCATGTATGCCACCTCCACAGGATACATTCGGCCTTCCAGACTGATGATAGTCGCTTCATCTGAAGAGTTACCGGCGGTAAAGTAGTCCAGAAAAGAGGTAGCATCCAGAGTTGCAGAGGACACTATGATACGGAGTGAAGGGCGCTTGCGACGAATTCTAAGATGAGACTATCAGCAAGTGTACGCGGGTGTCGTTTCAGGTGGCGTACTTCTTCAGTAAGCCCAGCATCAGATCTGTATATACACTTCTCTCGTGTGCTTCATCAATCTTATTCAGTCTAGTCAGAATGAGATCCTTCACCAGCTCGAGGAAAGGGTGTACACACCATAATAACACTGTATCGGCTGAGTAACGGATCAATCAGTGTCTCACGAAAGAGCATACCGTCCGTGAGATACAGGATTCGAGTCCGATCCTTATCACTGACGTCTTCAAATCGTATTGTATAGCCGACCTGAAGGACTCTCGGATAAGCGCATGATAGCCAGAAAATGGAGAGTGGAGAGGAAGTACTTCATCTCCAAGTATCGAGCCAACTTCAGTGGCCACACGCTGTGCAACCGACGTAGCTGCTACCCTGCGGGGTTGTGTGCATGCAATGACATTCCCGTCAGCAGCCCAGCCTGCCTCGTACAGATACTGTGGCAATTCTGGCACACATGCGTGAATACTCAGCTCCAACATTATAACAACGAACGTCCGTACGAGTGGTTTTGCCGCATCCCGTCTGGCCAACAACAATCAGAACACCAAACTTTTCGATGCAATGTAGTATTTTATCCTCTGTCAGAAGAAAGTTAACAGTGCGAGAAAAGCCACGGTATGGGATACGTACTATGTTTGTGAATAGGAAGTCTCTCCCGGGCGCTCTGAACGGAAAGTGCGACTGTTGAAGGTGCAGAAGAGATTACATTGCCCTCAGCTTCGGTTGCCCTGTCCAAGGAACTACCTGGACCGACTGTGCCAGGTTTCCAGAACTGCATTGGGTCACGGTGGCCAACTTGAATTCTTAGAAAGGAAAGCAGGTCGGCCTTGATATGTTCCCACGTGATTAGCTCGCGGTCTGAGGGGCGCTTCCACCATTGAGGTGAAGATCACCTCGACAGTCACCTCCCAAAGCACCACCAGCTTGTCTTCAATCTCTTACCGCCACAATGTCTGAGCGTAAAGGTCAGTAGTGCGTCTTTGTTATACCTATATACACACCTTCTAATCGCATTGGCAGTCTTAAACAAGTACTTCCCTCCGGACTTCGATCCGTCACTTATTCCGCGAAGGAAGGTCCCCAAGAACTCGCAGCAGGTTGTCCGGTTAATGGCACCGTTTTCTATGTACGTATGCTGCATCTACTTCTATAGCAGTTCTAAGTACTGATTAACGGTTCAGGCGATGTAACACTTGCGGCGAGTACATCTACAAGGGTAAGAAGTTCAACGCTCGCAAGGAAACAGTCGAGGGAGAGGACTACTATGGAATCAAAATCTTCCGGTTCTACATCAAATGGTAGATTCAGCCGTTCTTCAATGGTCTATTCATAACTCACACGTCCTTCAGCACCCTTTGTTCCGCCGAGATAACGTTTAAAACGGATCCCAAGAATACGGACTATGCTGCTGAACATGGTGCATCACGAAACTTCGAACCGTGGAGGGAAGAGAAAGCAGTTGAAGAGGAGGATCGTTTGGCGAAGCTAGAGGAAGAAGAAAATAATCCTATGAAGGCGTTAGAGAATAGGACGGTGGACTCGAAACGTGAGATGGACATACTAGATGCACTGCAGGATATTCGTGCACGGAACGCGCGGAACGAGAGGGTGGGGCAGTCAGTGGATCTGGTGGCGCGAATCAATGTGGAGGAGATTGAGACTGAGGAGGACCGACAGAGGAAGTTGGAGGAAGAAGAGGATGAGAAGCTTGTACGGCAGGTGTTCTCGAAGGTGTCTATGCCTGTGGCAGGGCCTTCAGGATCAAGCACGGCGGATGTGCAGGAAGAGAAGGTTGTCACCGTAAAGCGCAAAGCCGATGGCGATGAGCCTGAGCTACATAGTCTGCTACCGGAGACGACACGGACGCTTATTGCATCCAAGGTAGCTGCTATGCCGGTGGTTAAGAAACGAAAGACAGACATGAAGAACTCGCTGGGAATCAAGATCAAGAAAGCCCCTGCGAAAGCTGCTGCTCTTTCCTCTTGATCTTCGCGTATCTGCTTTCCTCCGCTGTACATTCTAATTTATGACCCGCCTATGTTGTAATATCACACATACTCTAATGGTAGCTTTGGGGATTATCACAAGTGTAGAACGCGATCAATATTGGCGTGCGGTGACATCACGCACTCAAATGCGGCGCGTAAACGCTTATGATGCCTTGCAGCCTCGCTCACTCGTTATTCCTCACCCTTGCCCTCAACGTCCACGACAATACACTGCACTTTCAAGGATATCGTTCATCCGATGTCAGCAGTAGCGTTTATTAGCGCAACCTTATCAACAGTCTTCCGGATCTTCATATACGTATTCTTGCGTGTGGTATGTTCGCGTTGGTTACCAGCTCGCTGCACCTCTTACCGTGTCCGAATAGATTCCAGCAAGACCTCTTACGAGAATACTCCCTACCTTATATGCTCTCTATATCTCCTCGCTGGTGCTGCTCCCAAAAAGCGAGAGAGCGCCTTCGCAAGCCTCTAATGGTAATGGGAAATCACCGCAGGATAGCCTTCAGGTAAAACAGGAAAAACAACAGGCGAGCTTGATTCACACTCATTGCATCAATGCGGTATGCTTATCTGCGACATTCTAGCAATCCCCCCTGGCCATCTTGAAGTCCTTACTCTTCTCCATTCCATCACCTACAAAGTCACTGACTGCGGCCAATGTCCTCATCAACACTATTTTGCTCTTGTTGTATGCCGACCTAGTTCTGGAGCCCTACTTGGATGATGCCAGTGATGTTACGTTCACTCGTGTTGGTGCTGTCAACCCGGACTCCGTCCGTCTGGTCGTACGATATCCACACGATAACACGACGGACGGTCTGGTGAATGTTCTTTGGCGCCAGGTAGATACCCATGGCGCATCAGAATGGACTGTCGGACCATCTCTGAATGTGACCAAAGCAAATGATTGGGTCAGCACCACTACTCTGGATGGTTTGTGGCCCAGCACCCGCTACGAATGTCAGTGCCCGAGAAGTCTATATTGTTATAATGTTCACTTATCTTTGCCTTCAGACATTCTGGGGGATAGCGAAGGGACACAGCTACCCTACCCCCAGAAGCCGGTCCAATTTCGCACTTTCCCTGATCCCAGGCTACCCTCAGGCAGTCATTTTCGTTTCATCGCAACGTCTTGCTCCACTACGAACTTTCCTTACAAACCATTCAACGGCCGACGTATCAAGGGATTTGACCTTCTCGCAGACTATTTGTGGCCCTCCCGAACAGAGGTTGCCGCCGATGACGTTAACATATCAAACACGATGGACTCTCCCGCGACACCTGAAGCGACGTCTGAGGAATCATCTTCCGATAGCCTGGATCCCCCTGCCGAGTTCCTGATGTTCCTGGGCGATTTTATCTACGCCGACGTCCCTTTTTATTTTGGTGATGATGCTGAACATTACAGGCGTTTGTACCGCCGTAACTATCAAAGCGAGAGCTTCCGCAAAGTTTACGAACGTCTTCGTGAGTCGCCTTCATTGATACTTTAACAATCTTCTGAACAGCATCTTTCTCTAGCAATTTTTCACACTTACGATGATCACGAGGTCGGTGCTTGTCAAGTTTATTGCTCGGCCGATATGAAATAATCTCACTTAGATCATCAATAACTACATGGGCGCAGGAAACGATTCGACACCCCCATTCGCTAGTGCCAACGATGCGTTCCGATTATACAATTCTCAGTCCAATTATGAGCCTGCAGAGCCAGAACAGCAGTATTACCACTTCCGTTATGCCGATGTTGCCTTTTTCGTCATGGACACGCGCCGCTATCGCTCAGATATTACCACTGAAGAGGATCCTATGGCCCGTACCATGTTGGGTGATACACAGCTCGCCGCATTGTATGACTGGCTAGGCAGTGTATGTTGCAATTTGCCTTGTTCTGTCATAATCGAATATACTAATAGGTCACTCTGAATAGGTCAACAATACGGCGACTTTCAAGTTCATAGTCTCCTCCGTGCCATTCACTTCACTGTGGCAGCACGATGCACAGTCCGACTCTTGGGCAGCATACCCGTCGGAGAAATCGGCTCTGTTGGAAGCTCTTCACTCTGTTCCGAATGTTATCATCATCTCCGGAGATCGCCACGAATTTGCAGCTATCAAGTTCAACGCCGAGGGAGCTGGTCATAATGTGCTCGAAGTTTCTACCAGTCCTCTAAGCATGTTCTACATCCCCTTCGTACGTACCCTCAAACTGGCCAGCGAGAATACAGTCAGGTCTGCGAAGAACGAGACCAAGCTTGTGGAAGGCGAAGAGGTTACGACTGTCGTAGGAGATATCCCTCAAGAACAAGTTGAGAAGTACATTGCCGAGGGGAACTACAAATGGTCCGTGTAATCCTATGTCTAGTATCGTATACCGAACTGAGGTATTGCTTCCAGGTCGGCATTCGAAGTGGACACGCGAGATGCGCAGCATCCAGTTGTCAAGTTGGAAGTCGTGATTGATGGCCTTTCAGCGTATCAGTGAGTTTGTTCAGTTGGAGCATAACAATTCGCGTAACTCATGACCTCGTCACCAGGCTCGAAATCAGGGGTCAACCCGTTGAGATCAAGACCACTGCAGCACTCGCCAATGTAATACCATCCGGGATCATGGGTGTGTTGGACAAGATTGGTCTTAAACCAAGCAATTGGTTCTAGCGGTGTTCTAGCGCATTTCTCTTTTCAACAGCATGTGCATCTAATCTGTACCCCAATATGTACGTATTTTGTAATAACGCATCTGTAGTGACACGTAGATACCCAATGACTTGTTAGACTAAATCAGGCCTTTGCTTCGTCCGCACTATTGATTGTTTCGCGCGAGAACTGCTGTTGCACGCGTGCGTAGTGATCCATTTCGGCCTGGCTGACACTGGGAATCAGGCCACCAAGAGCTGCCTCGAAATCCCCCTGCTGTACCAGAACATCAATATCCTCAAGAGACGCCATTTCGGCAAGATAATATTGAGGGGTCAACGGGTAAGGATGTTTAGCATCCACAGGACCGGCGTTCAGCACAGCTTTACCTCATGGATTAGCATGGATTGATTGGCAACATTGATGTGCAACCCACCAATCTTGGCTTCTACCTCCTCCGCCTTCCTCGACATCGCTTTTAGGAGTGCGTCAGAACACAGCGCGTAGAAATCCGCGCCGGTGTAATGAAATGGGCATGCCTCCGCCACGTTTTGTAGGTTCAAATCGGGGTGCAGCTTGAACTTTCTAGTCAGAGCTTGTAGGATGTTCAGTTGTGCTTCATGCGTCTGTGAAACTCCGAGGTAAAGCATACGATCAAATCTGCCGAGTAGCCAGTTCATCAAGTCAGCATCGTAAGTGATAAATGGTCGTTTACGAACCGCCCCGGCCGTAGCAGCGCAGCATCAAGCAGGTCGGGCCTGTTTGTCGCTCCAATAACGAACACATCCGCGCCGGACTCTCCCGCAGCAACACCATCCAACTCTGCCAAGAGCTGGCTGACGATCCGGTCCATAACTCCCCCCGAGTCACCATGGTTGCCGCGCTTTGGTGCTACGGAATCGAGTTCATCAAAAAAGATGACGCATGGTTTTGCGTCCCTGGCACGTTGGAATACTCTCCTTACATTGGCTTCGGATTCGCCAATGTACATATTTAGAAGCTCTGGACCCTTGACTGAGAAAAAGTTCAAGTTACAAGATGTTGCGACAGCCTTAGCGAGAAGAGTTTTCCCCGTCCCTGGGGGCCCATATAGTAGAATACCTTGTGAAAGAAATCAGAAGGAATGAGCCTCTTTAAGATCTGTAGTATGTAAAATTACCTGATCTTTTCTTGAGGCCGGAAGAGAACAACTCTGGATGTTCTAGCGGCAACTGGACCGTGTCTAAAATGTCTTTTTTGACACTTGCAAGGCCTCCGACATCATCCCACGATACCGTCGGGATCTTGGGAGCTCCTATACTTTCCGAGTAGGAGGTCCGGGCATTATTGAGAGCGCCCTCGAGGTCAGAGGCAGTCAGCAATCCCGCTGTATGTGTAAGTGCGCTGCCACTCGCTGCGTCCCTAGAATTGGAAATTCAGTTCTGCAGAGTGATGGTGATCCGTCGGCGGCACGCACCCTGAAGTTGCCGCTTTCTTAACGTGTACATACTCCCCGCGATTCACAAGATCCACCAGGTCCGATGCGACAAAAGCAGCTGTCTGTTTGGCCAGGTCATCAATGGACACATCTGGAGCAACTTCAACGCCGTCCAACAAAGTTCGAATGACTGATGACCGCTCTTGTTCATCCGGAGCCTGTAGAAGGGATTGAGGATATGCACTGAAACTCCCGAACTAGGTTTACCTGAAAAGTGATCTCATGTTTGAAGCAGGATAGCAGACCCGGGGCCGTTTGATCGGGATAGTCGGTAGTGGCTAGTACGAGAACCGGAAAGCCAGAAAGCCGCCAGGCCTGCGGTAAGTCTTCGATGCATGCCGAGATAGCATCCGCGAGAACGCTAGCTGACAAATGTTGTCAAACATCGCGAACAGAATGCAGAATCATTCAAATACCTTTCCCAGGTTCGGATGCTTGAGTCGTCTGACTGAGAGCGTCGATGTGCCTTAGAACCAGTAGGCACGGAGCACATGCGGCAGCTTGGTCGAACCGCACCCGCAAAGTGCCCTCGGTCTGAGCGTCATTCTCGCCGATAAGGTCGTAGCAGTTGACCTGGGAAAACGATCAACGTTATGGACTGGTTCAGTGAGAAATGCTCGAACCTCAAGCAGATGGAGGCCGAGCTTCCTCGCTACTTGACTGACAGCGGTCATCTTCCCTGTCCCTCTGGCACCCTTGAGGATGATTGAGACTTGCAATTCGAATTCGACCGCGTTATGGGTCAACGCAGCTGAGGCCAAAGCCAACAGTTTTTCAGAGCCAGCTGACGATGTACCCCTTGTACCCTTGACTAGGAATATCCGCGTAAATACTATGAGGTTGACCTCATGTCTGTGACTTACTGAACCCAAAATTAGACGCTACGTCGGGTACTCGTGCATGTTCGATGCCAGTTTGGACTATTCGTGTGACCGAAGGATCTATCCAACAGCCGTACTCTCCCATAGTTGCTCCTACCAATATATCATCAGTAATGGATGCATCTGTAGCGACTACATCATGCTCGACGTTTGTCACAATGAAGTAGACAACCTCGTTCACCGGCCGAGACAGACTTACGTGCCAAATGAGCTAGTGTCATAGCTGGGTAAATGTAGAGCGCACACACCTGGACGCATCCAGGCCAATCCTGATCCGTGCACCATCAGGTTTGTCTTCAGGATGCCACGAGCCTCGAGGCTCGTCTGTATCGAGAGAGAGTGCCAGCACGTCTCCCTGATTTACCAGTCTGGGTTGGCGCTGGAAATACTCCTGAAGCGATTGGAGGAAGTACGGCTGAAAGGCACGATTGATAGAGATGGGCGAGGCAACGCGAGCAATGGTAATGGCTCTCGCAGTCGGCACAGCGGGACGCCTCGAGCCAAAAGGGGTAGCATGTAAGGTGACTTCATGGGACTCCAGGAATGATCGCTCTTTCAACAAATTGTAAGCTGTTGTTGGAGCGGTGTAGAGCGTTCCGCTACACATCGTATAAAGAAAAGTAAGCTTTGGTATATTATCTATACGTTGACTTACGAGCTCGTATTATGAGAGTCATTGGCAAAGACTTGGAGTAGATGGCTCACGCTCTCTTGAGACTTCACTAGTATCTGATACGCATAAGCTTAGGTAAGACTGGTCGGGATCTGGAGCTTACCCAATCACCATCTAGGACACCAATGCTGCCTAGATCAGTTGTGCGTACATATGCACAGCTTTCCAGCTCCGATATGGGGTGCACGAGTGGGGCCAAAGCAAATTTCAACTTATTCTAGAAGACTACAGGTTAGTAAAAGGCCAACATAGCACCGCATAGACTGACCTGTACATCTGAGTTAACTCGCGCGTCAATCGAATTGCTCAGGAAGCGTTCGTCTATATCGTATATGGAGCCATCGTCGTCGTCGGATGAAATAGAATGGAGATCATGATCCCCACGAACGGTCGACTGGGACTGAATTGGCTCCTGCAATAGAACCACGCGGGTAGAGCATGTGTCTATGTACCCACTTGTCGCCGGCTCCGTCATGTTGACTTTGAATTGTACAAAGGATACACCGCTGCCAGCGGTGTTCTCCGTCTTCGCATTTAAAGTGCTTCCGGTTTTCAGAATTGTCATTGTGGACGATAGCCAGTCGATAAGACGTGAGGCATCGTCTCGACTGGTGCCGGGCGCAACAGGCTGTAGGACCACCGTGTGCAGACAGACCGGGTGCGCAGCCGAGACACGATGCGAGTATTTATTTTGGGCATCCTCCAACGAAAAGACGTTCGAATACTGGGATGTCCATGCCTGGGGTAACACTAAAGCGCTGCTATCCTATTGGGGCTTCAGATGACGGAATCACGAGCTTCAGTTTGACTCACCGAGTTTTCACACCAGCATATAAGATCTTCAGAGGTCGCTGCTGACTTTGTGCTCACGCGCGAAATGGTCAGTGCAATGCGTCCATTGTGCGGCTCGCAATACGGCAATAGCGTGTCCCATAGGTCTTGGGGCAAGTGCACTACATCTTCCGATGAGTCTCTGTATGCGACAGTGACCTGTACAGCTATAGGCTGTTGAAAGAGGTAAGTCATCCTGATACCTTGTGGCTGTATGCAGGAGAGACTCGGAGATTGAGAGACTCACCGCTTGCACTGAGCAGTCCGAGACTCGCGCGGGACTGATGGCGGGCCGGAGGCATACGCCAATCACGAGCACGGGAACTGCCGTGATTTGGTCACGTTACATCTTCCTATCTTCGCACGCCACCAAGTCGTATAGATAGGATGGGTGGTCAAAGTATTACTCCCTCATTCTGATACCGGGCTCCGCGGTCAGCGGGGCCCTGCATGATGACTCTGATAGAACGCCAATCATATCAGTCATGGTCGCAGCAACATTTATTCGCGCTCAAATGCACGGACTGCCTGTGCTGCCGTGAGGTTCGGATCTCGCTGTCTCTCTGTTAAGGAGACACCGCGGCGGTTATGGACCTTTGGGCGCAACGCAGGTGCCGCAGCATTAGTGAATGTGCCGTACTTGATGCGCCCAAATGCGCCTGCGAGCACAGGCTGAGCGACTGCGACACGTCCTGTGCGCCGCACATGGGCGTGGAATGCTGCCGGGCTCAACCGTGTGGCCGTTGAACATGCCTACAAATTTCCTGACAGAAGCACGGGTCGTGGTTGGCTCTGTGCATGGAGCAAGCTGGCCATATCATCCTCCTGCCATCCCAGTGCTCCCCTCCATCGCAGATGGACCATCAGCAACAGAATGGAGTGGTCGGTGGCCCGTGCGACCGTGTGGGCTTCTCGCGTGAAGTGGTTACATCGCCACCAGGTACACCAGATAATGGTTGTCAGTTATTGTCAGTTATTGTCAATTGTTGTCAGTTGTGACATTCATGACATTACGCCGTGTCGCATAGTATTCCAGTGATGGTTTCAACCTGACTAGCTGCGGTGATGGCACTCCAACTGTATGGCCTCCGCCCTGAGTCGGACCAAGCCTGCCTACGCGTCTCGGGTGGATGCGCACCCAAGTGTTCTGCAGAGATGTCTTCTTCGTCATCAAGATAAGCGAGATCCAGGCCTGAACCATGGTGAGAAACGGCGACTGGTATGATACCTCCGGATGTACGCCTTCCCGCCGTGAACATATCATACTCAGTAATTTTCCCGAGCTCAGAGTCTGCCGCATCTTGACAAAATAACGCGGAGCATGGTCGGGATGTAATAGAGGCAGTGTGTATCACTGCTAAAATGAAAGGTGATACGCGCGCAGTACAGAGGATATAAAGCCATCCATGAAGAGGAGGACTTGCAATTCCTCAGGTCTTTCAACCACTGGAAGAGTTCCCTACCACCCTACACTCCACCCAACTCACCGCCTCACACCACCTTCACCATGTCCGTCGTTAAAGTTGGCGCAACCTACCCCGTCGAGCGACTCGCCTTCAGCTCGTCGAAGCCCATGGACGAGGTCCTGAACATCGTCCGACAAGAGCTTAGCGAGGCTATTGCTGGCCCTCAGCTGCCCCTAGAAATCAAAGCGGCGACGAGCGCAGCGCAAATTCAGCAGATTGTCCTCAACGTCACCGATAACGGAAAGCACGACTTTGTGTACGTACTGCGCGTCCTATATTGATAAGAGTTCGTCTAACTTTGCAATAGGTCTTTCGGCGAATCGCAGCATTCCGCATGGATGGATGTCTACTACCAGCGCAATTTCACACCGACAGTCGTCTTCACGCTAGGCAATCCCCTTCTTGCGAAGGAGATCATGAAGTACGACATGGAGGCGGGTCTACACATCCCACCCCAGATGATTGTGCAGCAGACCGAGAAGGGCGGAACCAAGATTTCCTACGACGTTCCGAGCACAATCATGCCTGGTGCGAAGAAGCCGAGTAAAGGGATGATGGCGAGCATGAAGACGGTTGACCAGAAGTTGGAGAAATTGGTACGGAAGGTGTTGGCCGTGTAGCGGGGGAGCTGCGAGAAAACGCGCCGGCACATCGGCAGGATGTGAGAAACTATGCATATTTATAACTTGTAGCGTATCACGGAGACCTGTTGGGATGATGTGACTGGCACTTTGGTCAACAGTAGTCTCATAGATCTTAATTTGTATATTTGTACTGCCCTTTCATATCAACGCTGCTGCATGAAACCTTAGATGACCCTTGGCGCGTTCATCATGATATTGAGATGTCAGCCTCCTAACGAGGATCGCACGCGAAGAGGGAACGGTCTTATTTTCGGCCTTGCTCCAACCTTCGCCGACAAGAATCCAGTGAAGCTAGGTGGGATTCATTCGGGCTATGTAGAAGCTCCTCTTCGCAACACAAGCGCATCCACACGGGTGGTACAGACTCAATTCGCACGTAGCGATGCGACGAGTATCTTGTATGCCCAGACCATTCACGAAAAGGGCCTCTTCAGCATCGGCAAAGGCCAACGAACATCTTGGACTGAAAAGGGAATAGTGTTACTATATTGGGACATTCAGTCTGGTCAGCATGGTCAGCTAGGATGATTACGTGAGGAAACTCATCTTCTTTTCGCAGCCGTTCGTCCTATAACTCCGCTTTTCCTTCTAGTGAGGAACCGGAATATGGGATAACGAAACAGTCTCTTCGTCTTCGCAGTCTTCTGCATACTCGAAAACCAATCTCGCTTTGGCCTAGATGTACCGCCTCCCCACACGAATGCACCAGTACGCCACACGACGCAGGGAAACCCGAGGCAGGCCCCGAGCAAGAACGAGAAACTGACAAAGATCGAACCCCCGAAGTAGCTTCAGGATGTAGAAGAGCATAACAACTAGGTTTCAGTCAACGGAACGGAATCACGGTAAGGGGTTGAATCTGGGCACATAGCGTAAGGTGTCAGTACCTGCCTGCTTCCGTCCGCTCATCCGCAGCGGTATGTGTCTGCTGCCCGTGATTTTGCACCGGATGCATTGTACCGTACCCCCATCCAGTTTTTTTCGCACTGTGGAGAACTTCGACGTATGAATCGATTCCCCTCGCGGTCTGAAGCATCCGGAGAAGGGATGGATATAGCACTGCCGGCCAATGAAAGGTATTTTTGCGTGGGCAAACCATATGGGTTCTAGTGAAGTACAAATAGAACACGTTGTCTTGAGGAAACAGATGGAGATGCAGAACAGTACCTGGACACGCGCTCTTGCATACGATGTGAACGAGTCGTCGGGCATCCGTCGGGATCAAGGATGTGGCCTGTTCGTCTTGTCATCAATTTTCATAGTCGTGGTCTTTGACTTTGCGCAGGCTGCTGAAGTGCATCGACAGGAGTGCACTAGGCAAGATCAACGTCGCTTGCGGCAGTGCTACTTCCTGACAGACGATTCGGCCTCGATTAAGTTTGCACTAGATCTCTTTAACCGCAGGTCACGAGACCAGTCGCCTATGGGGTATTATGTCTCGTACGATTGGGTGAGCCGGTTGCGTGTGCATGTGTGCTGTTCAGTGAAAAGCATCTGTAAGCACTGATGGTAGCGGAAGCGAGTAGTCGTTACTGACCTCAATATATTCCACGTGTTCGTGCTCGGTGCTCGCAATCACATGCAACTTGAATCGATGAACTTTGAGTTTTCGAGCTTGAGATGTGAATCCACTTTCCTAGTAAACTCCAGTACACCGCGTCAGCTGTGTCGTATGGCAATCTCTTCACGTGACTCGCTCAGAGATTGATAATAGTGAGGGTTCATCGCCGAGGGGGAAAGGAAGGTGATACGCGCCGTTGACACTGGTCGGTATAAATATCGAGAGGGTTGGGGCAACACTCGCGGGAAGAGTATCGCACGTCTTACTCATTTGCATCCCTCTCATTTCGTCGTAACCACCATGTCTATCAAGAGGGAAGCCGTAGACTTTGGAGTTGAACGCATCTCCTTCAGCTCAGCCAAGCCAGTTGATGACGTCCTGAAGATCGTCAGAGAACAGCTTAGCTCAGACCTGGCTGGTCCCGCGCTGTTTGCTAGACTGAAAGCAGCAACATCAGCACAGGAAATTGAGGAAATTGTCCTCAGTGTCACAGCGAATGGAGAGCACGACTTCGTGTACGTACATCCAGAGCCAGTCAATTAACCAGAGCTCATTCGAACCTCGCAGCTCTTTCGGCGAGGCCCTGCACTCAGAATGGATGAGCGTTTACTACCAGAAACCCTTCCTGAAAACGATCATCTTCACGCTGGGAAATCCCCTCCTCGCGAAGGAAATCATGAAGCACGACATGATCTCTGGTTTGCACATCCCTCCCAAGATGATAGTGCAGGAGACGGAGGACGGGGGAACCAAGATTTCATGGGATCGTCCGAGTTCTATCATGCCGGGGCCTTTGATTGCGAATGCAGAGATGGTGAACGGGATGCAGACTGTGGATGAGAAATTGACGAAGTTGGTGCTGAATGTCTTGGCCGTATAGCGGAAGAGGAATAGTCAACGCGTGTTGTCAAGATGCTGTGGATGCACACTTATGACCTGTAGAATACCTGATGAGACTGTATAAATGGCTGGGGCAATGAAGCGGGTGATCGTGGAACAATCCTTGTGTTAGGGATTGGAAATTCTAAACGTCGAATGTCGGCGTAGGGGCTTGCACCAGTGAAGCAGTCATTGCTACATTTCCATTTAGAAGATCGAGCGCATACAATGCGCAGAAGAAGGTACTCAGATTGATTTCTTGGGCCATTTTTGCTGACGGAGCGCCCTGGCCATCTCGTTGAAACTGTCACCAGCACAACGTTCAGGTTCATCTAAGCGAGCAAGAGTCGGTGCGAGATACGAAAATCTCGTAGCGCCCCTGTTCAGGAGACGACTCTTTGAGATCGTACGTCGCATGAATTTCTGGGATTCCTTGTAAGTGCACAAGATACCAGTGAATAATAGTATGAGTTCAACGCACTCAGAAACGCGACTTACGGCTGATAAGTCAACTACGATCGTGCACAAAAAAGGAAAGTCGGGTTACTAAATCGGGACGTCAGCCTCACGGGTATGGAAGAGCAAAGTACTAAAAGACTTATCTTCTTCGCACTCTCTTCGAGACTCCGAAGAAAGAAGACCAAAGCAAGGTTGGCCAGACCTTGCCTCGACCTTCTGTCTCCGGAGCCTCCCCTCCCCACACTTAACCCCCAACCCCACAACAACAAAATGAGACACACGATATGAGAAACCGTATACAGAGCATGAAGGCTGACATGGAGCAAATGGTCAGCCAGCGGACAAGTACTATCGGTACGAGATTTGTATCATGCGAAAGCGGCGCTGCAAGCAAAGACAGCATAGTGTTAGCACCATTAATGTCGTCTCGCCAAGTACGGAGGCCGCCTCCGCAATCCGTATCGAATAATTGGTTGAAGACACTGCGCGCGACTTCAGAATTGTCCTTGCGGTGAGGCACCTGAGGTTCGGAAAAACCAGTGGTGACAAAATGTCAGCCAAGAGGCATACACGTCCGAAATATACGCGCATACCCTGATAGGGGACCCAGGTGCGGAGGCGCGTTCTATGCAGGTGAATGACAAGGTCAACCCAAAGTCCGCAGAATCTGGCGATACTAAACCCGCTCTCGAACCGACTTCGTCGGGTGATCAAGCCTCCATCGAGTTCAAGAGCGTTACCTATCATCATCCCTGAACATGGCAATCCCGGTCTTCAAGTCGCGCGACACGTGCATGTTTGCTGGAGTACCTGTCACTAGATGAATTGGAAAAGAAAAGAAAAAGAGATCAACGCAGTGCGGTTCGGATATCTGAGTGTAATGATCTTCTGCAAAGGAGGTCAACGAAAGGCATGGCGGTCAAGCAGGGCCATGGCACCCCTAACGCCAATACCTCTCGCCGACGTCCTCGCCGTACCTCGATATATGATCCAAAGACCAGCTTAGACTCGAGCTACGGCGTCCCAGATTTCTCCAATTGGTAGTCTTTGGCACTGCGCGCGAGGGTCCTTCTGCGTTGTTTTACGCTTGAAGATTCCGCGAGCCAGCTCAGCGAAGGTCATGTTGGAGAATGTGGAGAACATGATGTCAGGGTTTGAGTAGTAGGTATGATGCGGTGGTGGCTGTTTAGAGTTAAACTGAGGGATAGAGGGGGGATGCAGTGGCCCGGTTTATATATGGCGGTCGAGACGACAACCGACGGCTGACCATAAGAGCATTTCGCGATCGGCAGACATAAATCACAAGGAAACGAACATGGGACTGCATAGGGGTTCTTGGCGGGTGTACTTACATGTCTGCAAGGACTTCCATTCCGGGGGACGAAGCACCAGAGTTCATAAAACCTCATTACGAGTCCAGGGGCATTACACATCCGCGAAACCGATCTGCAAGTTCGATAACAAAAAAGTACACAAAGCATTGTCATTGCTACGAATAACGTGAGGTCAATCAACGTAAAATTTGAATAGACACGCGTGGCTGACCATATATGAGAGCAACATCAAGTGGAAACAGGCCTATGGCATCGTATTTGTTGGTTGGAGTTGATTTATGATCAGGCCGGTGCTGCAGCTGTCTCCGCGGGGTTCTCCTCTTTGGGCGACGCGACTGGGCTTCGAGAAGCAGCCGCAGCCGGGGCAGGGCCAGCACCCCTTCCGCGACCCCGCCCACGGCCACTTCCACCACCGCGTACACCGCCTCGTATACCGATATTGGCGTTGGGAGGTGGGGGTTGGTTCGCTGGATTGGAGGGCTCTGTAGGAGGCGTCGTTTTAACACCTGGCTTTCCGGAATCCCATTCGCGGTTTTGGATCTATGATGTAGTTAGATAAACAGTGAGCGTTTGTTAGAGGGTAGCACCATTCACTTTATCAAGCTTTCGTCGCGCGTTCTGCTCGCGAGCCTTGTCAACGTTTTTCTGGACCTTCTTGTCCCTAGCTTGCTTGATAGACTCTTCTACTTGTGTTTTCTTGTAATCTTTCTCATCCGCTTCAACATCCTAGCCTACTTGTGAGTGTCTCTACCCCGCGATAGAGAATTAGACACGGACAATTCTACGCTGCTTTATCTTCTCGTTCTGCTCTCGGATTCGGGCCATACGCGTCGCAAGCTCCTCTTCGGATGGTTTTTCCTGAACGTGGGTTTGAGCATGTAGGCAACACTTGAATAGTACTTTTCTCTCACCCGTTGACTGCCACCAGTCTTGACACGCTCTGGGTTTACGTACGGTTTCTTCTTCTCTCGTGGGGGAAGCTTCTTGTCATCTGTAGCAGTCGCGTCGCCTGTAGGCTCTGTGGCGGTGGCATCCTGCGACGATTGCACATCGGCTTCAGTACTTGTGGGTGTCTCTGGCACTGTTTCTGCCACGGGAGCTTCGTCCTTGTCAGATTGCTCCGGTGCGGGCTTGTTTTGCTCGTCGTTGATCTTGAGGCTGTCGAGATCGAGGCCCAGGGAGTCTTTGGGTGGTTCAGCTGGGTTGTCGGACATGGTTGAAGGTAGTGGACGAGACCAAGCCTGCTGTGCCGAGGCTGTGGCTTGAATGAGACGGTTGTGGGCGAGAGCGAGTCTAGGGCGACAGGCGTAGCGGACCAATAGCGGAGGCTGATGCCGAGATGAAGTCAGAGCGCACTATAAATCCGACCCTGACCTGAATCGATAGCAGCAAAATACTCGTTCTCCTCCCGCTACCACAACCCCAGCGAAATAGTTTCTGTACACTCTCAAGGATGTCGCTCTCGAAGAAACTCGCTATCACAGACCTCGATCTCAAGGGCAAACGCGTCCTCATCCGTGTCGACTTCAATGTCCCGATGCAGGATGGAAAGATCACTAACCCCGCAGTGAGTAGAGTCTCTCGCTGCTGGGCTGCAGCTCCTAACAAGCATCTCTAGCGTATCGTCGCTGCTCTCCCGACGATCAAGTATGCTCTCGACAACGGTAGCTATCGCGTCTCAATTACATGAAAAGTACTAACAAGATTTGAATGTGAAGGCGCAAAGACCGTCATTCTGATGTCCCACCTCGGACGCCCCGACGGCAAGGTTGTCTCAAAGTACTCGCTTGCTCCAGTCGCCAAGGAGCTTGAGTCTCAGCTTGGGAAGCCTGTCACATTTGCCAACGACAGTGTCGGACCTGAAGTCGAGAAGACCGTTAACGAGTCTGCCCCAGGCTCTATCATCCTGCTCGAGAACCTCCGTTTCCACATCGAGGAGGAGGGTTCGGTCAAGGACAAGGAAGGCAAGAAGACCAAAGCCGACCCTGCCAAGGTCCAGGAATTCCGTGAGGGCCTCACCAAGCTCGGCGATGTCTATGTCAACGATGCCTTCGGTACCGCCCACCGCGCTCACTCCAGTATGGTCGGCGTGCAACTCCCTCAGCGTGCTGCTGGTTTCCTCATGAAGAAGGAGCTGGAATACTTCGCAAAGGCTCTGGAACATCCCGAACGTCCTTTCCTGGCCATTCTTGGTGGTGCGAAAGTCTCTGACAAGATTCAGCTCATCGAGAACATGCTGGATAAGGTTCGTATCCCCTCTCTGTAGTCATAGTTAACCTGAACGCCCATTCTCTGATAATCTAAGGTTAACTCTCTCATCATTTGCGGAGGAATGGCTTTCACCTTCAAAAAGGTGCTCGAGGATGTCAAGGTACAGATATGCGCGCCACAATCTCGGCCATTTTTCTGAGCCTATTTCTATAGATCGGCAAGTCTCTCTACGATGAAGCTGGAGCTCAGAAGGTGAAAGCTCTTGTCGAGAAGGCTAAGGCCAACAACATCAAGATCGTTTTCCCTGTCGACTTCATTACTGCCGACAAGTTCGACAAGGATGCTCAGGTATGATTACGATCGATTTAATGGACTGTCATATCTAATCTATGTGTACACCTTGCAGACTGGTACCGCGACTGATGCTGAAGGTATTCCGGAAGAATGGATGGGTCTCGACGCAGGCCCCAAGAGTCGCGAGCTCTTCAAGCAGACCGTCCTTGAGTCAAAGACCATTCTCTGGAACGGGTCAGTGATCAATAGATTTTCTCTGTGCCCGCATATGCTGACCGTACAACAGCCCTCCTGGTGTCTTCGAATTCCCTGCTTTCGCTGAGGGATCGAAAGCGTTGCTTGACGCTACTATTGGAGCAGCCCAGAACGGTGCTACGGTGATTGTCGGTGGTGGTGACACCGCTACCGTCGTTGCGCAGCACAAATCTGAGGATAAGTTGAGCCACGTCAGTACCGGTGGTGGAGCCTCTCTTGAGCTCCTCGAAGGAAAGGTTGGTATTTCTTGTTTAACCCAAATCAACGCGCTTGCTGACTTGATCCTTACAGACTCTGCCCGGTGTGGCCGAACTCAGTGAGAAGGCATAAAATACGAACAATGTAATAATGTACTACTAGTAGAGTGATAAATGTATAGAGAAATGTTTCACCATTGGAATGCATCTAGAGATGTTCGGTGCTCCTGGATTTAAATGACCCTCGTTCTGATCACATTTGATCGCTAATCTGGTGATGTGACATCAAAAGTGGTCGAGCCAAGGTTTGCTACTGGAGAAACGGAGTCGGTCATTGACACTCATCTGCACGTACATATCTTCATTGCATTCTGCCCTATCTCTAAGAACACCACGCACAATCACAGCATGGTACGAGCAAAACGCCGTTCGACAAGGAATGGAGGCCAAGGTTCGCCAGAACCCACCAATGGCGAGGAACCTTCAGTGACGCCCCCTGACTCGCAGGGAACCGCCGAATCTCACCACGCACCTCAGGAGGAGACTGAAAGGTGTCCGGCGTGTAAGGATGGGGAGGAGACAACAGAGTGGAACGACACAGACAAAGAAAGCTGGGTGCGGTGTGACTCGTGTAAACGATGGTTTCACTGGCGATGTGCTGGAGAAGGAGAGTTGGAGGTGATCGACAAATGGTGCGCACCATCCGTACGCGTAACTGTCAGCTGAGCATCTCTGAGTAACAAGATCATTGTGTTCAGGTTCTGTGGCCCGTGTAGGGATGCAGACCCGAAGCGAATCATTACCCAAAAGCCTCCCACACGAAAATCGACCCGCAAACGAACACAACGTGACTATGCTGGCCTGAATGCTGGTAATGAGCAGGACCCAAGTAGGCGAGTAATGGTACGCCGGATCCCTGGGAAGTGCTTCAGCTGACAACCGCTGCTGAAGATGGCTGCGCATGATGGAGGGCAAGGCAATCAAGAAGGACCCTTTCAAGCGCATGGCCGGCAGTGAAGTCACGGCAGAATGGGTGGAGAGTGACCCTACAGCGATGACCGAGCCTATCCTTATTGAAAAGCCAGATGGACTAGGCATGAAGATGCCAGAAGGTCTTACGGTCAACGATGTGGCTGAAATCTTAGGGGAAGATACTCCTGTTGAAGTCATCGGTTAGTGGTAAAATTTGGTCCCGTGACTCGCAGCTGAGCACCTCTTCGCAGACGTTGCAACACAGCGGAACGTGCCAGGATGGACTCTGGGGAAGTGGGCAGAATACTGTGACACCGAGCCGGAGAAGCGCGACAAGATTCGCAATGTCATATCCCTTGAAATATCAGGAACCGAACTTTCGAATAGAGTCCTTCCTCCCCGTATAGTGAGAGACCTGGACTGGGTGGACAAGTTCTGGCCTAACACAAAGAAGGGACGCGGGCACATATATCCCAAAGTGCAGCTGTATTGTCTTATGGGTGTAGCCAATGCCTGGACTGTACGTCCCTACATACACTACCTCATACTCGTGCATCTACTGACCTGCGTATTCATATCCAGGATTGGCACATTGATTTTGCGGGCTCTTCTGTATACTACCACATTTTGCATGGCTCTAAGGTCAGTCAAACATATCAGAACCGCCACAAATTTCGCGAACATACGTACAGGTCTTCTACTTCATTCGACCCACTCCTGCGAATCTGGCTGCTTATGAACGATGGTCAGGCACAGAGATGCAAGATCATGCGTGGCTTGGGGATCTCTGCGACGAAGTGTTCAAGGTCGAGCTGCATACAGGGAATACTATGATCATTCCTACGGGTTGGATACACGCTGTGGTATGTGAGCTTCGTAGCGACGAGGTGTCCTTGGACTTATAAGTGCGTAGTACACACCAGCGGACACTCTCGTTTTCGGTGGCAACTTCTTGCACTCGTACAACGTCCTAACGCGTAAGAGCATCACGCTCTTGTCCTTCCTAGTGTACTAAACGTCCTATGCTCTCAGAACTCAAGGTTCGGGAGATCGAGATTGCCACTCACGTACCCAAGAAATTCCGCTTTCCGTACTTCATCAAGTAAGTCATCATACCCATCCTTCTATACAAAGGGTACTCAACAGGCTTTAGACTCTCTTGGTACGCGGGCGAGAAATATCTTCGAGATCTCCGCGCTAAGGAGGAATTTCCTTCCCGAGTTCTTGAGTCTGTAGAGATTCTAGCCGACTTCCTAGTGCAGGAAGTTCATACTATGGAGCGCGGCACAGAGAATGCGAAGAAGGAGGCGAAAGAACAGGTCCCCAGCGATCGTGTCAAAGATGCACCAGCGGTTGCAAGAGAGCTGCGATGGAGAGTGCGCCTCGCGAACGGCTATGTCAGCGATGAAGACTCTAAACCCCGTCGGAAGGCGGTTCTACCCACTACACTTCCCAACGCTGCTGCTGCGAAAAAGAGAAAACGCAGTGAAGATGGCGAGACTGATCGCGATGACGGCAATAATTTGTTCTTGCACTTTAAACCGAAGCCATGGGACGCAATTACAGCACGACCAGCAGAGCGAGAGAGCAAGGTGCTCAAAGCTCACGTCCCACCGTCTGAGGGCGGAGAATGGACGAAGGAGTGGGAGGAATGGGGAGACCCTCGGAGTGCGGAAGATGCACCAGAAGCCATGGTTGAGCAGCGGAGGGATGTGATCGTAAAGGTGCGCAGAACGGACAAGGGCCTTGAACGACAACGAGTAGAGCGGGTGCTTGAGTCGTGGACATGGGAAGCCGATAATAGACAGCCGGTACTACCCCCGGACCAAACTACGCATGTGGATGTACCCAACGGCACAGAGACAGTGAAGAGCGAGGAGCACGGCCAGTTAGACGTGGTAATGGACGTTGATGGGACTGCTACCACTGACTCTACCACCATTGATCCTACTACCACTGACTCTACTACCATTGACCCTACTACCACTGAACCTACTACTACTGTACTTAATTAGCGAACACGTACTTGGTGTGTCTTATGTGTCAGTAGTGCCACTGTTTGTATCCTTAGCGCCCAACATATTACGGAAACATTGACTGGAATTGGCAACTTCTACTCGAACGTCGACGACCTCTGCTGTCGTCCACCTCGATGCACATTCCGCAGAGTGTCGGCAGCAACTGCTCCTGCTCCAAATGAGCCAGGAAAGATGTGTAGCATGTGGTGAACCAACAATATTTGAAGAAGAGCTCGGCTCTGCAATCTGCACCCAATGTGGCACACTTGCAAACCCCTCACAAAGCATTCTTGACTCTCATCTCGAGCATGTCGACACTTCAGGCCGCGATTATTACCAGCAAAGTTCCACCGCAGCGAGTGGAAGTACCCTGAAGGGCAGAAATGGGCACTCTCTAGCTGGCCAAGACAAGGAAGCGCGAGACAGGCGAAACACTGTACGCATCTGTCCCCAGATGTCGGTCGCAATGACTGACACTCAAACAGATATCTATGCATGAATTCATCAAGTCAATAGCTAGTAGACTATCTCATCCTGGGTCTGCGTTGCGAGCGCAAACTATCTTCGACCAAGCTATGACAAGAGGCCGACTTCGCTGGGGACGGAAGGCCAAGCGGACAGCTGGAGCTTCCCTCGCATTGGCGTTGCGAGAAGCTAATAAGAATGTTTCCCTTCGAGATATCGCGGTAAGTGCAGTGTGTAACGCTTCGAAGACCCTGTTCTCAACCTCCTTCCCTAGTATCTCCTGGAAGAGCCGGTCTCTTCCATCGCTCGCTCCTGCACAAACCTGTGTACACTCCTGCAGCTAAAAGTTCGCCTTTTTGAACCAGCACAGCATCTCTCCTCGCTCGAGACCCACTTCGTAGCACTTGTGCAGCCCTCTAAGGAAAGCATGTTACCCAACCCACTCGTGACTACGCTAACACCTCTCGTCCCCCGGCTTCCTGCCATACGGAACACAGTTACGTCGCTCTCCGCGCTTGTAGCACGAGTGGACGCTCTAGCCAACCTACCTACGGCACCAACCGCTTGCGCGTTATTCATTCTCGCTCTGGAAGGTGAGCTGTCTGCGTCTCTACCAAACGCAGGAGCATTGGCACAAGCTCTAGGAGCACGTGTTGGGGCCAGTAAAGCCGTCGTCATGCAGCGATACAAAGCCATATACGACGTAGTCGAGGAATACGCCAAAGAAGTTCCTTGGCTCGACTCGCACGAACGGAAAGCCGGTGGGAAGGGTAGGCCGAAAGTTGGCAAGAGAGCCGTGGCAGCAAAGGGCTTGAAGGACGTGGTACAATTCCAAGAAGAGATTTGGAGGAGGAAATTTGAAGGGGCAGGAAGACCTTCGTTAACTCTGGAGACAGACTGCGAAGAAGACGATGAAACTTCAACTGAGGGCTCTGTATTCTCATTTGGCCCTACCCCAAGTGTTTCTGACGACGGGACTGAACGCAGCGCCCCCGGGGCGAAGAAGCGCAAGACTCAACACGAGCGCCACGTTGCTGAAGTTTCTCGTTTGATGCTTGAGCCACATACCCTACCTTCTATCACTGAAGGTGCTTCATCGAGAGCCGATGAGCTATTCCGCCATTTCCTCACAATGGATGGTGCAGCTCTATCACATGCCTTTGTTCACCCGCCTACACGACTTCAGCTGCTGTCCAGCTCACTCGGTGGAGAGGATAGGATCGGTGACGAAGACCTTTTCGATGAAGGAGAGTTGGAGGGCTTTCTGAGGAATGTCGATGAAGTGGATGCCTTCCGACGTACCATTGACTGGGAAGAGGATGCACCAGCGTCCGATGGTACAGCTTCTAACAAGAGGAAGAGATCTACCGACGACACGGGTGATGCTGCCGGTCAGGACAAATCAGCGAAGAAAGGCCGGATCGACATGGACGCACTCGCCCGTCTACTCGACCCGCCAAGTATGGAAGATGGGGATGGTTGTGACTCCGAACAGGACGACGATGGAGTGGTTGCCACCGAGGGCCAATTATACTACAAAGGCGATGCTGTTAATGAGGAGGTCGTTGAAGAGTGGCGACCTATGTCACCGGGAGGTGGCTTCGACGACGAACGATATGACATATAACCCGCATCCATTTATACCCTACATAGAGACATGATGTATATAGCGCATATACTTACTATCACACCATAATTCACATTGAACAACGAAGGAGAAGCGAGAAGTGTTACCATTCTTAAGTTAAGACGCATGTTGGTTTCCCTCTCGACGACAGACAAGAACTGCCTGTCGCCGCGAGGTACTTATCCTGAGGACCACGTAAAGGTCTGCGCCAGGACAGCAGAGCTGCCCTCCCTCAGGAGACCTTGCATAAACACCCCGGACCTGTTGAGTAGAAATAAGTTATCTAATGACAAGTCCGAATAGACGAAGGTACTCACAGTGACATACGCAGACCATGCTATACGGATCGTCAAGGCGGGCCCACCCCAACGACCACCCTGGCTGTTCCTAGATGATACAAAGAGCAGAGAAAGCAGCATGGTTCTGAAGCGACGAACTAAATTCCTCAGATGACGTTCAGACTACAGGCTCGTCAGGGACATGACCCCTTCGTCCTCGCCTGCAGCCCTACCGCCACCATCGGTCTCACCAAAGTTGCACTCCAGTGGTCGGCCATCGGTCCTCGCGCGCAGTGTTGATGTCGGTCGGCCAGCCTAGAAAGAGGGGAGGAAATGCGGACGGAATCCGCGGTCAGTGCTGTAAATGGATGGTACATGCGCCTGCGCCGAAGTACAATTCGAGCCCATGACAGCGTCCAAGCCAACATTAACATGATGTGCCCGTCGTCCGCCTGAGCCAGTATCCGAGTCGAAACACATTTGAGTCCAATCTCTCTGCCCAATCCGAGTCCGATGTACCAATGAACCAGAACCGATAGCGATGTTTTGTGGGATTTTGTTTTGTTTTCTCGATAATTGCTCCGAAGTCGACGAGAGGAAGCCGGATCAACAAGTCTCAGACAGCAGTCGCGCACACTGCTGCCTTCCACTCTCCCCGGTGGTCTCCCGGTTCAGGCTATGAACGACCCTCCCCGGAAAACCTACCTCAATGTAATGATGTCGCAACGAAGATGGATGAAGTGATGATGGTGATGGCGGGACCCGAACCTTGCCCTCTTATGGTGGATGGTCGTCGAGGGCGGAACGACCGAGAATGATTTAATTGCTAGATGTAGAAAGAGGAACTCGTTAGAAGTATGATCAACTCTGGGAAGACCTTATAACTCACCTGAGAGACAAGGCGTTCTCCTTGTTCAGGAGAGCAGCCCTCTCGACGGGATCCCGTACGGCGGAATTATCGAAGAGAAGTTGGACTTGCTTCTTGTACTGGTCCCTCTCCCTCTCCATGGTCGCGTAGCGGGTATTGAGATCCGAAAGATCGGAAGTAGTGTCCTGAAGCTGTGAGCTGAGATCGACAATCTGGGTTTCGGCCAACTCAAGCTTGACGACATAGCGTTCCTTCTCGTTGACAGCATTTCTACACGTCTCCTTCGCCTTAGCGAGGGCCTTTTGGCTGCCCGCATTCGCCATCGCCTCTGTGTAAAGACGCCTTGTGGTCTCTAGAGACTGCTCTAGGTCTTTGATTCGGATGTTGAGCTCCTCTACTTCCTCGTCCTCGGTAAGTTTAGCGTCCAGCGCTTTCTTGACGGCTGCCAATTCCGCACGAAGCTGTTGGTTCTGACCGTTGTACATCTCGCACGTTGCTGACACCTGGAACAGCTTGGATTTCATGGGTAGAAGGTCTCGGCTAGCGAGACCGGTTTCTGTGAAGGCGTCTTTCGTGCGACCAAAGTGCTTGAGGGCACCTTGGATGTTCCGCTTCTCAGCCCTGAGCTGTGCAATTAATCTGTTAGCCTCTTCGAGCTTGTAGTTGATGTCTTTCCATTTCTGCTCAAACTCGAAAAGGCGTGCGTTGCAGCTCGCTAGTTCTGTCTGGACGGCCGCTCGTTCCGCAGTGGTGAGCTCAGTCCTGGCCTGCAGCTCTGCGATTGTGGTGTGAAGCCCGTGTGCCTGTTGTTCGAGTTGGGTCTTGGCGATGCCGAGATTCTCGACCTCTGAGTAGTGTTGGCGGCGAGTCTCCTCGAGTTCGTTTTGAGCATTCTCCAGCGTTGTCATATATCTGACCCGGATATCATCCACTACCACTTTTCTCTGGGAACGAATGTAGAGGCCAGCGGCGATTGAAAGAACTACGAGGGTGGCTGAGCCTCCGCGCACCTGCAGGTTGGGAGATGTTAGCAAGGGTTCGCAGGCTGAGGGACGGGCAGGGGGAAGGATCCTGTGGCAGAACTTACCGTGACACAGTCAAGGGCGCCCGGCAATACTGAGAGAGCTTTCGCACACGACCTCTGGATGGGGATGGTGAACATGGTGTAAGACATAGTAGGATGGGGAGTATAAGATATAGTAGGGTGTGGGTGTAAGGTAAAAGTGAAGGAAATCGAAGGCTATGGTCAAGGTATGGGAGCAAAGTAGGTAGGTGTCAGCTATCAGGTCGCTGACACTCTTTATAGGTCGACTGGAAGAGGCTGCCGACATTTAAGTACGGACTGCCCTCTACTCTGATCCGTGGTGGGCTCCTACCACTTATAGGAATCCTCAACGGATAAGAGCTGATATGAATGTGTCAAGGTGACACATATATATCCGAGCTCTCATCCATTGAGGGATATGTATTGGGGGTAAGTAGACAACCTTCCAGCATGCAGGTCGCTAAGTCGCGTCACGGTCACGTGGATGATTGATCCGACAGGTTAGTATCCCGTGAATGGGCGCTTCGTTTACACGACTCCCGCCACCAAACGCGTTTGGGGTCGTCCGACGCATACTATGTCGAGGTCACCTCTTCCAGCCAGGCCCTCTCACCATCATGGCTCAGCAAGGTCTGCATACCCGGTTTTTCTATCCTTTCCGGAAACAGCTCTTCTACAGTTAAAGGCAGCGGGGAAAGGGCTGGTCGACGCTTTCCGATGGGATAGAGTCGTGCGCCTTATAGCGAGGTACGTTCTGACATCGGGTGGACGACTTGAAGACAGCTACTGAATAGTTTACAGCGACGCGCAAGTACGGTCCAACATCTTCAAGTCGTTACTACTCAACCTCGTCTCGTTAACATCCATCTATTTCTTCGACCTTCTCCTTTTTCCTCTAACACACGAACACCCGCACTGGCTGAGGCGCAACGTCGGATGGGTTTATCAAGTCCTGTGGCTGTTCCCAATCATGGGTGCTTCGTTATACCTGAATGTACGTGCGCCGCTCAACTCTCACCGCCTTGTGCCAGTCTCATATTTACACAGAGCTCGTGGTGCAGCCAACTCGCCAATCGTACATTCACCCTCCAGCATGGTGCTCGTGCGGAACCACCTGCAACGTACAGCGGTATTCTCAACTCGATCGCGACATCTGCGTACCGGGTCATCATGATCTGCACCGCCGTCGTCATCTCATTTGCTCTGCAATATGTCCCTCTCGTCGGCCCATCCGTCGGATTCGTCTTCATGTGCTGGATTGACTCGTGAGTTCTTTGTCGCCTCTACGGTCACAGCGTTGGTGAGATCGGCATTCGCTCGCAGATTCTACTGTTTTGAGTGAGTATCTGTTCGTAGACTTGCTCTGCGGGCTGCACTAATAGTACCGTTAGGTTCACCTGGATCGCACGTGGCTACTCGCTGTCACGTCGTCTTCGACTACTCGAAGAGCGCTGGGCGTACTTCCTCACATTTGGTGCGTCCAACCGTGTATGTTGAACACCACGACCCTGATTTCCGCGTGATATCAGGGCTGCCATCAACAGCGCTTTGCATGTGGGGAAGCACGCTCGCGAACGCAGCCGTATTTGCCCTAGTGTACCCTGCGGTTCGTCCGTTCTCACGTCTTTTCATTTCCGGTGTTCATGAGTGTGCGCGAGCAGTACATAATCATGGCCATGCACGCGCGTCCGATTCCGGTGGATCCGTACAACCCCGCCGGAATAGAAGATACTATTCGACATCCTTCGCCTTTCATTCCCATCCGTATCCCTGTGTTCTCAGTCGTCGTCTGGCTGAACGACAGGGTTATCGGCGTTATTAGCTTTGTTAGTTTACTAGGAGGACCTCGCCCGGCCCCTCCAACGCTCGGACACAGGCGTGCTTTGAGTGACAGCGTAGAGAGCGTTGAGGAAGGCGAGGGGCCTACTGCCGAGCCGAGGAAACCTGCTCCCCAAGCTGGCACAAGGATCAGAGTCAGCAGAGGTACTCGGACCGGAGGGAGGAAGAAGCTTGACTGATTTACGCACCGAATTAGACTGGGGTATTCGAGCGTTATACACACAAGTCACCTGTTATTGCTATACCACCAGCATTTTTCAATACCTCCATGTAACATCTCATCTTGCATATTCATACATACATAATATGTACACTCAACCAAAGCCGGCCCACTCAATGGAGAAGTATGATACCTCCTGCTTTTCATCATCCCAACCACAGAGTAGATGTGCTTTCTTCGTTGCTGTGCCCAAACGCCCGTGTGCCACTATTTCCATGGGTCTCAGACTGGCGATAGGTGACTCGATGACGCTGGCAGCGAAATGCGAATGATATCGTAGTGGATCCCCTGAACGGCAGGTGAGCAATTGTGAGAGGGACATGGGAGATACATACCGGGGTAGACGAGGAAATCGGCGCCGAAGCGTATTCCGCCTCCCATATAATGTCCCTTCTCCCACAAATCACGGAACACACCACATCTTGCTCGCTCTAGGAGTGTCGCGGGATAGGACCAAACTCCGGCTGCCCGGGCGTCTTCAATGGTGTCGTACGTAGCTCCTGTGCTGGAATACCACGCCAGCTCGGAGGAGCTCGCTGGCACGGTGACTGTCCATGTCGCATTCGTTGGATTTGAGCCGATGATAGGCGTGGCTGGCCGGCTACTTGACTGGGTGGCAAGGGAAGTGGGTGTTTCTGGAGAAAGTACGAAGACATCTTCGCCGCCTTCTGCTATAGCTTTTGCGCGCGCCGCTGCTGCCCGCTTTTCTTCACGCTCCTTCCTCTTGCGAATGGCGTCCTCGCTCATGGATTTTGCAGCTTTCAGGCCGGCCGCCTCTTTGGCCTCCACAGCGGCGATTTGGGCATGAATATCTGCCGCTCGCTCGGTCTTCCACGCTTCTAGCTGTGCAGGAGCAGGGGCCTTATGCGCTGCGGGGTCATCTACCAAGATTGCCACTTCTGGTGCATCGAATCCGAGCCTTTAGCAAAAACACGTCGAGAAGGAAAGCAGGTACTCACCCCTTTGCACTAGAAAAACAACCTCCTCCGGCATTAACACTAGTGGTACGCCCAGAAACACATTTTGCTGAGACAGATGGGGGAGTGTCCCGGCTAACACACCGCATATATGATATTGGGCGCGAAGCTCGGCCAGGTCTATGCTTGATACATGAGTGAGCTTGGTATGGACGGAGCACAGTTGATGCTCCGGCGTACCTTCGAGGTCCCAAACATATGCCCGCTGATTAGAAACTCGCAACGGTATCTTGCGTACTGCGGTCATGTTCCGCGGATGGTCGGGTTGGCTGTTAGAATGGTTGAGGCTTTGCGGAGGATGACTCTGCTCTGTGACATACGGGTGGCCCGCTTGACCGTCAGTTCTATGAACGCAGTGCGGTCTGCACGAGGTTATGCCCGAAGACCTAGTGTTTGTCTAGAGATGAGATATACTCGACGCGGTCGGCCTCGAACGACGTGCTCAGCGTGGGCGTGATAAGATTAATGTTTGTCGGCATGTGACGCCATGTGACATAACTTGTGACATGCGCGCGACGTGACAACGCGAGGACATCGCGAAATGCAGAGTGTTGTGCGTTCTCTCCCTTTCTCTGCACCTGCATATTGGACTCTCCCATCGAGCCCCAGATAACCCTTGAATACACTCCATGCACTCGTTCCCCAAGAAACGTATGTTGGATATGAATAGGCACTGCTCTTGATTTTTCTCTCGCCGCTTAAGGCCCTCTGAAGCTGGTCTCGAGACCAGACTACGAGCCTCGAGGCCGCCACGCAGCAGCACCCGTCTCACTTATGCTATTAGACCACTACCTGGTTGGCACTTGCCCCTGTGCACGAGGAGAGCTAGTACGTACGGATTCTCGACACGTCCGTCGTGCTGTCATGAATCCATTTCTTACAGGACACGATGTGCATCTGCTGTTATTGCTTTTGAAGGCCGACAATGCCATTGTTCCGACTACCCCAAGTATTTTGCTACCAGCTTGCATTCTCACACGGATACATCTGGTACGTGCTGTAGCGCAGTGATTGTGCGAATATATTGGAATTCATGCACGTTATGCCCGCATATACCCGCCTACAGAAGAACTATTCGTACCCTCAGACGTGCGTGTGGTTCTCGCATCAGGTTCATCCGTTCGCCGTTCTGCAGCGTTTGTTTGCCGCGACCGGGAGGGTGAGAGTGTGACATAATCTCACGATCGTCTGCAGCGCACTAATCTCATCCTCATCTGTGCAGGCTCCAAGGTGCTGATTCCACCATCAGACGCACAGAGAAGGGGGATCTTCTGACACTACCTTGACGTGTCTTTGTACCCAGAATGAGTCTGTGGGACGACTGTCTGAGGTGACGATTACGAGAGTGCTGAACTCTGCATCTGCTCTGCTGCAGCTGGACGAGGTAGCAGGCGTGGGCGGGATCAAAAGTGGGCTCTGAGGGGGATATTCAAGCCGCGGCACGAACGGTGAGCAGATGTGGTCCAGGTGGTGCGGTTCTCGCCCAGCCTCGTGGAGCGCACGTGAGATGACCTATGTCTCTGCACGCAGTCTAGCGCCTGTCTTAGGCCGGGAAGTGCTCAACCTGGCCCTGGCTGTCCTGACTGTTGCCACACCCAGCTCGACTCACGGTCCACACGCGCAGAAGATCTTTTCTCCAGTTTCCAGCATTCCCAAACACGGTCGTCGCAGGGCGCCCAGCAGTTATATAAACCTTATCGCATCCACCACTCATCCCCCACTGCTCGCTTCCACCATGGCTCCCCCTCACCAATTTCAATCTCAAGGCTCAGAGGCCCTTCGTCGCAGGCTCTCCAGCGTTGTCTCTGCGAAGAGGCCCAATGTGACAGGCTACGCTAGCCTCACGGTATGTCTCATCGTCTCCAACTATGCTACACACTGCAGCTCACATCTCTTTCATAGCCAATGTGGGCTGGTATCGCGGGTACTGTCGTCAACAACGGGTCCTCCTTCGAAGTCGCGATCTCCATTCACGATTCGGTCTACAACACCGACTTCGCGTCTGCACTTGTTCCCTACGATGCTACTGAGCCCGACTCTCAGGCAGAGGCTATCGAGAAGCACGTCATTTCGACCCTCCGCAAGTTTGCCTCTGAGCATCTCTCCAAGTTCCTTGGTGCAGGTGTTACTCTTAGTCTCTTGAAGGAGGTGCGTGTACACGGCCTGCAATCTGACGTTTAGCTCAGCGTGTTCCTGTAGGCCCCGAACCTGTGCACTCGCCTCTGGCTCGAGCTTGACATCGTCCCCATTGTTTTCAACATCAAACCATTCCACACTGATTCTATTACCCGGCCCAACATCAAGCACCGTATCTCCTCCACCACCGGCTCCTACGTCCCTTCTGGCGCTGATACACCCACGGTTTTCGTTGACGCGGCTCACCTGCAAGACAGCAGCAAATTGACATCTGGCGTGGGTCAGAAGCTTCCCATCCCCCGCACGGTCGATGAGCAGGCCGACTCTGCCGCACGCAAGTGCCTCATGTACTTTGGTCCTGGGAACAACCCTCGTCTCACCATCGCGGCTCGCAACCAAGTCGCAGTGGATGCCGGCGGCAAGATCCATCTTATAGATGATCTAAATGAGTTCAGGAAAACCGTGGGCAAAGGGACCTGGAATGCCGTCAACAAGTTGGCAGATGAGCTCCGCGAGAAGAAGATCAAGATGGGGTTCTTCTCCTCCACCCCCCAAGGAGGTGAGTGCGGGGTAGACCCCGCATTTTTCGACATTGCGGGGATTGATCGCTAACGGACTGTTCATTGGCGCGATTTAATTGGCGTTCTCAGGTGGTGTGGCATTGGTGAGTTATCTTTCCACAGATCTGTCGTAAGATAACTGGCAGGACGCTGACCGCGCCTTTTCCATGTCAGATGCGTCACGCGCTCATCCGATTCTTCAACGCCCTGGATGTCGATTGTGCATGGTGAGTACAAATTCTAGGCATGCCGTACGAGTCAATGTGGATCCGCCCCATGCCCCTGAGAAAGAATGGACACCTTTTCTAACCTGCTGTCATAGGTATGTCCCCAACCCTTCGCCTTCGGTCTTCCGGACCACCAAGAACAACCACAATATACTCCAAGGTGTTGCGGATCCGAGCCTCCGCCTGACCAAGGACCAAAAAGATAACTTTGATGCCTGGATCCTCAAGAACGGTTTGCGATGGACGGCCGAAGGCGGCCCACTCGCCCCCGGCGGTGTCGACATCGCCTTCATCGGTGCGCTATTTACGCTTCTGTGACGCGCCACTTTGATTGACTCTTTGACTCTGCGCAGATGACCCCCAAATGCCCGGCCTAATTCCCCTCATCAAGAAAGTCCGACCGGACCTGCCTATCATCTACCGTTCACACATCGAGATTCGCAGTGACCTCGTGCACCAGAAAGGTTCACCCCAAGAGGAGGTCTGGCAATACCTCTGGAACAACATCCAGCACGCCGACTTATTCATTAGTCACCCGGTCAATAAGTTTGTCCCAAGCGATGTTCCTGGTGAGAAGCTCACCCTCCTTGGCGCTGCCACGGACTGGTATGTTTCCACGTCTATCATTTCGTGCACTTCGTTTCACACGCTGTATCGTGTAGGCTCGATGGCCTCAACAAGGAGATGTCCACATGGGACTCCCAGTACTACATGGGCGAGTTCCGCAGCCTTTGTGTCAAGGAGAAGATGACCGAGCTCGCATGGCCCGTCCGGGAGTACATCGTCCAAATCGCTCGGTTCGATCCTTCGAAGGGTATCCCTAACGTCCTCGAGTCCTACGCGAAGTTCCGAGTCCTTCTCGAGAAGAAGGGCCTCACACCTGAGGAAATCCCACAATTACTCATCTGTGGTCACGGCGCTGTCGACGACCCCGATGCGAGTATCATCTACGACCAAGTTGCTGGTCTCGTCAATGGAAAGTACGCCCAGTATGCCAAAGACATCGTCTACATGAGGTGCCCACCCAGCGATCAATGTAAGTGGTGGTATTGTTGCCGAGTTTCGAATCAAAGTAGCTGACCACGCCTTTCAGTGCTGAACGCTTTGATGGCCAACTCCAAGTTCGCCTTGCAGCTCTCCACTCGTGAGGGCTTCGAAGTGAAGGTCTCCGAGGCGCTGCACGCTGGCAAGCCCGTCATTGCCTCCCGCACTGGTGGTATCCCCCTCCAGATCGAGCACGGCAAGAGCGGCTACCTCTGCGATGTCGGCGACAACGACGCCGTCGCGAAGTACATGTTCGACCTCCACACCGACGAGGACCTGTATGATGACATGTGCGAGTACGCCAGGACCCACGTCTCCGACGAGGTCGGCACCGTCGGTAACGGCGCTGCGTGGATGTACCTCGCCGTGATGTACGTCTCGCGCGGTGTCAAGCTGCAGCCCAAGGGTGCTTGGCTCAACGATCTCATGAGGGCTGAGTGCGGCGAGCCGTATCAGCCTGGCGAGCCTAGGTTGCCTCGTGCAGGCCTCAATGTGCAGGCGTAGGTGCTCGTGCTTTCTTGGACCCTAAGGTAGAAACTTGCTGCTTGTTGGGCGTCGCTCGTGCTCTCTTGGATGTGTACTACATAGTTGTAGATGTAG
Source organism: Trametopsis cervina (assembly GCA_022385755.1). Lineage (NCBI taxonomy): Eukaryota > Fungi > Basidiomycota > Agaricomycetes > Polyporales > Irpicaceae > Trametopsis > Trametopsis cervina. The sequence goes on along the minus strand of MU278366.1, from coordinate 499,170 downwards.
AAAATGTTGTTGTAGAACTAGCTGTACGTTTAGAAGGATGAATCCCACTCATTGTTTCCCGCTTGAAACTTTCGCGTGTTTGTCTCATTGAGCGACTAGATCCATGCCGGCGGCTAAACGTGTATGTGGCCGAGAATCCGTTTGTCCAGGTCATGTTTCCCCAGCCACCTATAAATTTGAGTCCATGGGCGGCCTCGCATGTTCCTCGCTTCTGACCACCACTCACAATCCAGTCCATGGCCTCGACACGAAACGAGCAGTGTATTGCCATGCCAGCTGCCATGGACATCGACACGCGAACAGCTGCATTCCGAATATTGCGCTCTGCGGAGAGCACCAACAAACGGCAGCGCTCACCGACGTCGCCCAGTCCGTATGACAGACCCAATGTACGCGTTTCTCTACAACGCGCGAGCAGATTTCATTCATGGCTAGACCGACCGAACACTCTTTGTTTTTTTCTGCAATTTTCTGCGATTATAGAAACGCCTTACACTGGGTGGCGTGACGAACTCGTTTGAGTCTCCCTTGGACACACCCGGTGGTGCTATGGCTCCTCCTTCGCCGCTGGTGCAGGGCCAGCTGCCAGAAGACTGGCTGTCGAAGACGCAAGGACTGAGTATTGACAAGGACAGGACCGCCCCTGTGATCGCGGAGGATGTGGCTGAAAGGCGGGACGGCCGCGATGATAGCATGGTGAGCTCCTTTGTATGGTATTTATGTGCATTCGTTGACGTTCGATTGGTGTACATAGAGGCTTGATCAGGATGAGCCTATGTCCGACCAGTATCATCCTAATTCTACGCAAGACGCCATGTCAAATCCGCAATCCTCATCAAATCCGTTAGACATGCATAGCTTGACTGCACCGCACCAGTTCGCTCCAGATCGACTGTCACCCTCATATATCCCGATATCCCAGCCATTCAATACCCGCGAGCATCCATATTCTGCATCGTCGATCCCCACGCCTCTATTCTCGCATGTAGACGTCCGGCCCCAACAAATTGCTCTGCCCATGTCGCCTCCCAAGAAACAACGATATACGATGGGACCTCGATCCGACTGCGAAAAGTGTCGACTGGGTCTTCCAGGGCACTACTCACATTTGATTTGAACGCGTTCAAGCCGCCGAAGCTCCATCTCGGGACGGATGATGTCTTCCATGCTGTGCGGGCCTTGAGGTCCTAGAGACTTGACATACATTATTTCACATATATACTCGCTCGTCATATCGTCGCATTTGCTCTCGTTGTTTGTCTACACTTGCTCTGGCCGGATAGCATATAAAAGTTGTCCTTAATCAATGCTCTGTATAAACTCGTACAGGAAAACACTGGACACGTCTTTCTAATTCCCAAAGGTCTGTTATATCCCTGAATACAATTTCTATAATTTATTTCCTGACTGCTGAATCCTTGAGCAGCTCTTTGTAGTTGTCCGTGTTGAGGTCCTTCCATCTTATGCAGCGCGTCAGAACAAGTGGCATATGGGGACGATACATAGGTACGTACATCGGGTATACCGTCTCGAACTTGTCATAGTGCAACTCGGGGTATTTCTTGTTGATGATGTCTATGAGTCCATCGAAGACCAGCTATGCAATACGCTCATCAGTATCGACATTCGTCGTGAGTCAAGTTAGAACTACCTTGTAACTCTTCTCGTTCAAATGCAGCCCATCTGTAAGGAAGGCCTCAAGCTTTTTCTCCTCGCCACCGGCTGCATTCCATATGATGCTGTAAAGGTCGAGGACTGGGACATCTTCCTTCTGTCCGACAGCAATCACAGCATCCGCGTACGACCTAGTGTTCTCGACCGTCCTATCCGAAGTGTCGCGAGGGATATCGCCCGCTTTCAGGAACTCAACCCATTGGTATGTGTTTATAGGAGGAGGGGTGAACAGCACGATGCGTGTCTCTGGAGCGTACCACTCCGATGCGGGTGATTTGACCATTTGAACGAGTTTGCTCAGGTTCTCGGAGTACTCGGGGAGAGGGACATGCTGCTGCTCGCCGGCTAGGACTGCGTCGTTCGCACCGAACCAGATGGTGAGCAACTGGACCTTGGGCACGTTCTGTCGCTCAGCCTTCTTCGCGAAAACCTACATGCCACCGGTCAGTTCCGAGTCTGCGAACGGGGAGCTGCGAAAACTTACCTTTTCAAACACTGGAATGATCCATCGGGAGTTGTATCCCCCGAATCCGCGATACAAGACATCGAGCTTCCTGTTATACACAGCTGATGAAACAGATATAGTCAGTCAAGGTTGCAGGCAGGCCAAGACAGACAGCGCTGTTGGAAGTATGCTTACTAGACAGTTCCTGACCGAGACCTCCAGAAACAGAGGAGTTCTGGGTGAGCGAATCACCTAGCAGCAGTATGGTGTCCTGTACATATCCAGCCATCTTAGTGTCGAGTGGTTTGGCCCGCTGAATGTAATTTACGCTTGCCAGTGACTGTTAGATGCCACGGGAGTCGAGTGCCCTGGTATGATAATTTCTTATCGGTTTCCCATATCAGAAATTGGCAATTCTCAGATCGGAGGAACACCTCACATCCTTGTTCACCATGGTCGAGTAGGACTGAACTCGACCGCCAGGTGTTTCTCATCTGAACTCTGCCATTTGCTGCTTTCAGGATCCTGCTAGGATCCTGCTGATTCGCCGACAAGTTGATGTGCGTTTCATAAAGCGAAGGGGCGCCTGTATACAGCCACGCATCACGGTTTCGTGTCACCGACATCCATCTTTTGCTTTCCAGCAGGTTGATCTACACGGCCTCCTACGGACTACGATCATGCTATCGCAATGCACGCCACGCAATTCATCATGTCGGAAGTGATCTTTGGGGAGACAGGCTCCGGCGCGAATGTCACCTCCAGTGTGCGGTAGTACGACGGCTTCACCAGAGTGCGGTAGTTGTTTCGATGGTACAGTACTAAAAAAATATCCAACTGCAAACTGCGCGCATGGGAAGGTGATTTGACTGATTGAAGTCTGTTCAGCGGTACGTATTCCATGGTATCGTGCTGATAGTAACGACATGGTTGACGTACGCTATCTACTCCCCGACTAGGAGGAACTTCATCCGCCAGCCTCGATTTATAATCAGCCTGCGTCATATAAAACAGGTTAGATCCCATGAGTGTACTGCAGAGCAGGTCCTCTCCATCTCGATACCTTAATTACCTCTACGATATCGTACGTATCATACAACGGGCTGCGCGGGTGATGCTTAAAACTTTAATTTTCTTTTAGGCCTGACAAAATGCACAACGCGTCGTATCTTGTCCTATTCTTCGCCATGATGGTTATCTTGATTCAATACCACCCTGCGTACGCCTCCCCGATTGCGGCGAAGCCGATTCCAAGTAACGGAACTTTGTCTTCTGGGCTGCTGAGCTCGGTTGCATCGGGCATTGCAAGCCCTTTCAGTGGGCCGTTCACTATTCCATCCGCGTTCAGCAAATTCTTCCTTCCGTGAGTTTAAACCTGGTATTGCTAGGAAGGCACATTTCTGACGCATCTGCTGCAGATTTGGGCGATAGGCTCGGCGGGATACTGACAACTGGCGCGAGCTCATAGTTGCCATCGCAGAGTCAGGCGATCTTCAAAGCTAATATGGAGCATATCGTAGAGCTGCTTAATGAGTGTGTGGCTGTTTCTGCGCATCTCTCTTGACAATATATTACAAGATACCACATAATCTATTCGAGGTACATACCTATGTTCCACTAGAGTATATGATCCGATTTACCAAACTGGAAAGCAGCGACCGAGTCAATATAACGACATTGATACCCCGGCTCGACTCGTGCCTCAGAGCACCGCCATCCGTTTGAGAGCGACAGCACGCGACGATCTCATCAATCCCGACACTAGATAACACGTTAATCCTCGGGGCTGTGGCGGGTTGAGCTTGCATGAACCATGATTGGACCTCGACTACACGCTCGCAAGCGTCTGCACATTGATCCTCATTGATTGCATCTCGTGAACATGCACTGGTTTACTCGACATGCGCACTAGGGCCGCACATATTTCATTGATCCCGCATCACAGCAGTCGTGCCTTGACTATGCTTTGCGAGTATAAAATCGCAAGCAGGATGGAGCATTGAAATCCCAGAGCAGGATCTCTCCACACCACATCTTACCTTCAACATCGCTTCACCTGTATGTATTCCTCATGGTTCGTGCCTACAATTTTATTGACCACCCAACGCAGGCTCTCCAATATGTTCAAAATCCTTTACACGACCCTGTTGATCGCGGTGGCCATGCAGCTACAAGCTTCATCCGCCCTGCCCATCTCGCCGCCGCCGGATGCGAAACATATCTTCGGTCCGAGCTCCCCTTTTACATCTGGGGTGCACAACCCTTTCAGCGGCCCTATTCAACTGCCACCTGGTCTCTTCGGGCCATTTACGGGGTGAGCAGCAGTGGATGAGTTATGTTGATCAATTGTCGCTCATATAGCATCTTTAACAGCCCATTCGGTCGATGAACATCTCTTACGCGATTCAATACCTCGCGGAGGCTGGGGTTTGATAGGAAGGGCTGTAAGAAGGACCAGTACATCATACCTTCGCAGCGACAGAACACCATTGCGCTTCTGTCGTGTCCAGCAGGCCCTTGCGTTGCGCTCCACTATGCATTTTTATATCAGTATGCTGCATACGCCATTCAATAAATTATGAATATGTTATTGATCTCGAGGGCGATCTGCCAGGTTGCCTTTCAGTCTACGTATGCCATCCAGCATGCCCAGGAATATCTGTATGTTGTGGTCAGCCTCGTACAATCATAGATAACATCTACCATTCCTACCTTTATCGCGCCCAGTGACTAGCAGCTTCTGGAGGGCAAGAACAGTCTCAGATCTCAAATCCGTGGTCTACTATATGGATGTTAAAACCACTAGGCATACACCATGGCGCTAGGGTACCGGCAAGGTACACTCGCACATCCAGCCCTCCCGTATGGTATCTTCCGTGTGCGTTTTCGTAGTTGAAAGGTCATATGCGAACGGCGCCCTCGTTATCGCATCTTATCATTCGGGAGTAAGTAACCATGCCCAAGCCATTGCAACTGCGGTTCTCTTCCTGAACCAGAGTACAGAAGTAGGGTATTTGTCGCATGCGTTTCCGTGTGGATGTCATCCACAGAGCAATGGTACGTTGTCATACTCATTACTATACACGCGCGCTGAAACCCGCGGGAGAACCAGTGAAGACAGTGTTGCGTGGGTCCCCCATACGGGGCTGATGCGCTACGGCGGATTCGTAGGAGGCCGCTCTGTCGTACACTTTGTTACCATCGGCATTTATCCCCCAGCATGTGGCAGACTCTGCGAAATCGGGGTTGTCCGTGAATCGCTATCAGCGTATGTGGAGCTTCTTCTTGAAGCGTGCTCGTCATATGGGGATGTCGGAGCGGCTTCGTAAAATAAGACGAGAAGGACCCTCGGGGGCGTTGCTTTCGTAAACTGTTTCGCAGTGAGTAATGAGGGCTGTTCTCATCGCTGACGAGCTAATCATCTATTATAATCCTCTTTAAAACTGTCCCTTCAGGATCGTGCTCATCCACTTCATCCCATCTAGAAATGATATCACTGAGTGGCCTTTACGGGGTATTGACTACGGAACTTACGTTGGAAACACCGGCGGCAAATTCTCGAAATAAAGTTCGGGATAGTGCGTCTTGATCACATCCAGTATATCCTGGTAGATCATCTGCGAATTATCCGACAACGGCGTTCAATTCCTCAGTGAGATGAAGGGAAACCCACGAAAATAAGTCTCACCCCATACGCCTCCTCGTTTACGTGAAGTCCGTCTATTAGGTACCTCTCAAGGTTCTTCTCTTCTTTCCCGCATGCTTCCCAAAGGCGAGTGTATACGTCCACAAGCGGGATGTCCTCCTTCTTGGCCACATCCCTAACGGCCTCCGCATATAGTGCAGTGTTATGGAAGTCCCGGTCAAGGGGCTGACCGCTCCCGCGCGAGGCCAGATCTGCCGCACGTTGATGCGTGTTAACAGGAGGGGGCGTCAGGAGGATGATCTTGGTCTCAGGACAGTAATATTCCGAGGAAGGCGAAGCGACGATCCGGATGATTTGGGTTATAGTTGCCTCGAAGATATCAAGAGGGACGTGTTGTTTCTTCCATTCGAGTACCGAGTCGTTCGCCCCTAGCCATACTGTAAGCAAGCGAATCGTTGGCTCTATGGGCGACCTTTCGCGCCACGACATGAGCAACTGCAACAGGGACATCAGCTCAGCACATACATATCTCGCTTTTATGCTGCCACTGAGACGTACCTGCCTGAACGCGGCGAGCGCCCACGGGGCGTTGTAGCCCCCGAAGCCCCTGTTCACTACGTCGAACTTGCGAACGTAGGCATCTGCGCAGATATGAGATCCGAATGAACGAAGTGGGGAAATCATGCCGTCAACTTGCGTGAAAGCAATTGCACAAACCCTCCCGCACACGAGCCCCGCTGTGTGAGAGAGTCCCCGAGGGTCATGATATAGTCCTGGTACACGGATTCCACCATTGGGCAGAAGAGCGGGTTGAAAACAGGGACGAAAGGTGGGAGGAGGGTGAGCTGGAACTTGGCTACAGTGCCTTGCATATGAAACTGCAACCGAGTAATAACCAGTTTCAAGCGGCCCGGTTGTAGGCTCTTGTGACACAACGCGTTCAGGATGTGACACCACGCGTTTATTAGTGTAAGTAGTTGTGCAGCTCAGTGAGACATGCGAGTAACGAAAGGACAGCGTGGAAAGCGAGTGACGGGTAGTCGTACATATACTACACGGGGTTAAATTCCTTAGGTCCATAAAATGCTATTCAGGGGCTGCCAGTATCCTCGCCATCCGGAAAGCGTCCCTCGCCCTCCGTGACGGCTCACCTATGGGCGCACCCAGGTTGCCCATTATCGATTTGGGAATGAATTCATCTGTTTTTTGGTCTCTTCTTAGCTGCCGCATCTGCATTGAGAGCGTTGTTGCATCGGAATCATTGGTGTAGTATTCTTCCCTGAGGTTCGTCCGGCGGAGGTTCAACATCAGGCGCGAGATCATCAGAGTAGTAATGCTGGTAATCATAGTGAGCAGCATGTCCGTACGTGATATAGGGTTAGGACGCACAGAGTACTGAAGCTCGCGTTTATGACCTTAAGGTCGGGCTGAAAATCGCCAAGAAGAGTATCATATTGAGTCACTTCATGGGACTCGCACAACACGTGGACTGACCGTCGCCAGCTAAGGTGTGAAGCCAAATTAGTATGATTGAGAGCGCATATGACATACTAGACTCACAACGTATACAAGCACCGTGATAAGATTTGATACAAAAATTACCGCAAAATATACGATTCCTGTCAATATGGTAAGCGAACAGGCATATGGAGGAGGCAGAGTCGTGGTACAGACCGTCTCGCATTAGCACGTGCACGATAGAAGAGGCTTTGCTCTCTCGTGATACGCTGTTGGCGAGGATAATTGTTCTATAAAGCATGGCGACGAAAACGCAACTGTCTGTTGTCATACGAAATAGTATCAGGCAAATGAACGGGCTCTCTTGCTTGTTGGAGGACGCACCAAAGACTAGCTCTGCCACCCATGTGAACATTACGCGACTACTATACGCCGAAATCTGGGTTAACCAAAGCTGTGCACAAGAATGGTTACATGATGGAACTCACGTAGCGTCCTTTCCAGTGAGGATACAGCCCACAAGACCTTTGCCCTGTCTCAGCGCGGTTATGAGTTACAAATACTAAAAGGCTCACCCGGAGGAAGTTGTAGCCGCGTCCCTGCTGTGAACGACCACTATCAAAGCAGAAGGATAGTCTTAGGAGACATGTGGGCGGATGGAGGCCTGTTCACTTACAATCTTCACGGCAACCTCTCCTGCGAGTAGTGCAGTAAATAGGAACAAGATGGTTCTACTCTTTCCATACACGGCGTATAATCGCAACGTGAAGATCGCTGTCTCAAATCGTGATCCAGTCAGCATGATCCCTCAGGTGACACGGTGCGCCACAACTCGTACTCACAGCCCACTGCTATGCACGAAAATATCTTAATGATTTCAGGGAAAAGAACGTAGCGGTCGCAAGCCGGTATGCCCCAGTTAGGGTCGTGGAAGCCTGGTGGTCATTACTCGTTACTCGTTTCCACAACACGGAAAGCTACGGGGTACTCACTGACAGTTATAACGATGTATGCCAGAGGAGTTATGTAGCGGTTCTAGGTCGAATGGCGCGCTCAGCTATAGGACAGGGATATCGCCACATCTTTTGATGCATACCATGAACCAGAGTACTGTGGCGCCAGTGAAGGGTTGGAGCCAAATCTTCTCGACCTCTTCTCCAAAAGTAAGGAACATGTCGTAAAACAACATGACTGTATATAGAAGTGAGTTGAAAACTTTTTAGGAAGGACCCTAGATATGTTTTACCACATGAAGCGAGGGAGTACATCTTGGAGTACCATCTGTAATACTGTAAGTCCCTCAACTGCATCAATAGCGAAAGACGACGTACAGAAACCGCGCGGTAGTGGCATAGTCCTCACCCATGACAGCCCGCGGGTCGAGACTGGCTTTCTGGGGCAGCGGTGAGAGAGAGCACAGCCGTGGGCAACGCACGGGTGCGTCAGCTGGCGACCTGTATTATATTAATACTTCACCACGGAAATTCCAAGCGTCCAATCAGACAACCACCGAGCGCCTAGGGGGCTTCGGCAGGGCTGGGACGGACTGGGAACGGGCGCACTGACGCGAGTTTCCGCAGCGGAGATCTGGGAGGCTCAAGCGGTGTGACGCCACAGTAAGCTTGGGTGCGATTTGCTCTGGTCTCGTGCATCGCGTGAGAGCTGGAAAATAAGGGCGGTTCGCTGGGTGTAGAACTGAGCCGGTGTTGTATACGCGCACGGCGTTGTCAGGGTTGCTTTCCAGCATCTCACGGGCTGCGCTTCCCACTTACTCGAGCGGTACAGCAGCCGCTTCCGACACCCCAATGTTATCTGTATACCCACCGCCATCAGCCAAAGCCTCATCCCTACGAGGAGACGTGAAACGTACCGACGCTTACTCTACGAACCCGGGGCTCCTACACCACATGGGTCGGTGTAAGTAGGTGATATCTGGTCGATTTTCAGGAGGAAAAATGTTTCACCCAGCTGATACAGCTCGCAGCAGCGGCCTCTACGGGACCGCCAGGAGCCCTGATGTCACTGTACTGAGTGAAGGCACAGATGAGAGCATGCGGTGCAGGTAAATCGAGAGATTGTAGCAATGCACTGATCACCGATGCTAGGAGGGTTGCTAACCTATGGGCGGAGTCACGGACACACTCGGGGAGGCAGGTGATGCGGAACGGCCGAATGAATAGGCAAATTTCCGCCAGTAGACCCTGTACGCACATGCGCAAACGTCAAAAGTGTCTGCGACGGTGTTGCTGGACGGAGCAGTACTGTACTGTGTTAGAGTGACTGCAGACCGTGAATCGCTGCACGGAGATGGGCTACGTGATGGCTCGGGTTTTCCCGCGCTGCGTTTGTGCGATATGCTCAAGTTCGTAAACCATGTTTGGCAGCGTGGACAACTCCTGTCCGTTACAGCAGTTATTGGAAGTTTGTCGCATGCGTTGTACGTAGTGTTCCATTCGAGAATAGACAATCGAAGTAATACATGAAATGAAAGTTTAGTGACCCTGCACCTCAAGGCCGAATTTGCAACAAGCTGAGCAAGCGTATACTTCTTGGCTCTGTATTTTATCTTCTTTTTCGATACAAATACCCTCGTACCATCCCCAAGAGCCTCTCTGACGCGCCATCACGGCGCCGAGAACGTACTCAACGCTTAACTTCACGAGCAAAGCCCGCCTGTACGTCATCATCTGCCTGCGTTCTGCGGCCTGGACCAGACTGGTAAGTCCCCCAATAATAACTTATATTGTACACGCGCAGAATCATGTGCCAGTACAGTTTCATCTGTGCTTATCCGGCACAAACGGAGAACCAAATATGACGACGGAAACCAGGAATCGACTACACGAGCGTAGTTCCCGCCCTAGACGACTCTGAGAACGTGCTCATAGCAAACGTGCTGGAGCGGGAGAACTCGTCAGGTGATTCGCCTAGCGGTTCCCCCAAATTGCCCATGATTGACGGTGGTATGAAGTCTGACCTCTCCTGCTTCTTGCGAATGCGGATTTCAGATATGGTTGTGGTGCCGGCGGTGTCCACAGTGGGCTGTTCAATCGTAACATTCGCCCGACGGAGATTAAGCATCAAACGGGAGATCATTAGCGTAGTGATCCTACAGGAATGAGCGTGAGTAAGTGCTAACATAACGTGACAGGCTTAGTATGCCGATCGGACGTACAATGTGCTAAAGCTTGCGTTTATAACTCTGAGGTCAGGCTACAAGACAGTTACATACTCGTTAGTAAAGGTATACTCTTTGCATAGGAGAGCGCGTGCTGACCACCGCTAGCTAGAAATCGATGCATAATCAGCAGGCGTGTGAGGATAACAGAGCGGGACGGACTAACCAGGTAAATGAGCACTGTAATTAGATTCGAACCGAAAATCACCGCGAAGTAGATGATACCTATGAAAATCTATCAACGTCTAAATGCCATTTGAAAAGACAATGTAACTTACCATCTCTCATTAGGATGTGCACGATAGAGGAGGCTTGACTACGTCTGGGAACGGTCCTGTATAGGTAGAGTGTCCTGTAAAGCATCGCGAAAAAGACACAGGTATCTGTATAATGTCAGAACATGATGAGTTCAGGGGTGTGAATTGAGGGAAGTCATAGTGTGCGCACCAAAGCATAGCTCAGCCACCCATGTGAACATGAGACGATCGCTGTGTGAAATCCAGTCTGCGTGAGCGAATCTGCTGAACGGAAATAGATAATGTAGTGTACCTGGCCGTCTTGCCAGTCAAGATACACCCCACGAGCCCTTTGATCTCTCTCAGCAAATGTCTTTAAACCGGGAAGAGTGTATTTACCTGGAGGGAGCTGCAGTCGCGTGCCTCCTGTGAACGACCACTACAGACGTGATAGCGTCGATCAATAGAACATGTCAATAGTTGCCACTCCCACTCACGATCTTTGCAGCCACTTCTGCCGAGAGCAAGCCAGTAAACGTGAAGAGAATGGTTTTGCTCTTCCCGTATACTGCATACAAGCGCAGCGTGAAGATCACTGTCACACAGCGTGTTATGAGCCAGCAAGTAGGGAGGTATGACCCAGGTCGTGCTTACATCCCGCTGCGGTGCAGGAGAATACCTTGAGGATTTCGGGAAAGAGGACAAAGCGGTCACAGGCAGCTATTCCCCAGTTGGCGTCGTGCCAGCCTGGACGAGCACTGATCAGGCCTTTGTTGTGTAGCACATAGTCACTTGTGTACTCACTGACAGTGATGACGATATAGCCAAGAGGAGTGATGTATCGGTTCTAGATGGGATTGTCTATTCAGCCATCGAGCAAAGGCAGCCTCAGGTCTCCAATGTACCAAGAACCACAGCACGGTAGCGCCTGTGACGGGTTGTAGCCAGATCTTCTCAACCTCCTCTCCGAATGTGAGGAACATGTCGTAGAACAGCATGACTAAACATATGTGTAAGCATAGATATACGTGAGAATAACATAGATTGTATTTACCACATGAAGCGAGCGAGTAGATTTTGGAGTCCAAGCTGTTTGTAATAATCAGTTCAGCGAGCACGCGAGGAGTACAAAAGCTGACGTACAGGAACCGTGCTGAATCTGCATAACTTACAGCCATTATAGCTTATTACTTTAGACGACCTTCCTGTAGTTGGAATGCAGGAAGCGCGGCTGCGACTCGAGGCTCTCAGGCAGCCGACAGCCCATATTATAGCAGTCAGTCTCTCTCTAATTTCCAACGCTCCAATCACGCTTCCACCGCTTCATGGCGGCCCAAACGCACCGCAGCATTGGCCAGGGCGTGCTGTGGGTATGTTGCATGAGCATCTTCGTAACAAAGATTTGGGCGGCACAAGGTGAGTGATGCAAAGCCCGAATAAGCTCTGCTTTCACTGCGCCTATGGGCGTCGTGAGAGCTAAGACACAAAAATATGGGTGCAGGTCGCTGTGTCAGGGCCTGGACGGCCAATACGCTCACGTTGTCAGAATGGCTCTGCGGGACTGTCTCTCGGAGATGTCGCCTTGCGCTGGGCATTGGCGGCAACAGCTTCGGACCCGCCACAGCTTGAACAGCGCAATCGCGGATCTGTTTCGATGCTATTGAGATAATTAGACCTCACACCTCTTATGGTCCATACGAGCCCACGGGTGGTGAGGGATTTATAATTATCGCGCCCGTTTGGAGATGGTAACTCGTTATTTCCAACAAGCTATCTGTTCTGTGCCCCTGAATGCAGATGTCCCAAGTTGCGGCCTTGATGCAGGAACAGGAACCTGTGATAGCCTGTTAAGGGTCTGTGAAAGGAGAGTGTTGTGAAACAGAGAGAATCAAACTTTCAACACGGAGAGAGAACTCTAGCAGTGGGACGGCACACACCAGTAAGTACGTGCGTGTACAGTTTTTGCCCATAATAAGGAGTGCAAATAAGCGTCAGAGATTTCCTTCACAGACAACAACGTGGTAGGAGATAGTTTGGACTGGGCCTGAAACCTCTCCCATGTCGAGGTGTGTTCGCCGGCATGTTTCCGATGTACTGGAGTAGTATACCATGTTTCAAAATAATTTACCAGAGTCATCTCAACATCAGTACACAGAATTATCGACGAGCGAGCATATCGAATGTGATGTGTGTAGTGCAAGCACAAGTTGGGATTTGGAGATGGGTACGCTGGCCAGTTTGATCGAAATCTAGAGCGACCACATATCAGTAGCGCCCATATACATTCCGGAGCGCGCACATCGCTTACCCAGACTCCTCGCATCATTCGTAACGTCTACGAGCATGGTTCACGAATGGTCAACAACGTTGAGGATGGACCGTTTATCCCAGCGAGCACGGTACATTATTCGTGGCTACCTCTACGTCACAGGCGTATACTGCTTTCCGCTCCACCGACCACTATAAGTACGTTCGCGCAAGACCGTCTGTGATCCCACATACCAGCTGACCCATAACGATCCATACCTTACCAGAAATAATACCGAGATGGCTTCATTTAACGTCCCCAGCACATCGAAGGGAAAGGTCCTCGTCGTTCTCTCCGACGCGGACCACTTCGTAGTCAACAAGCCAGACGGCGAAACCAGTCGAGAGCCTACCGGCGTGTTCCTGCAGGAGCTCACCAAACCTCTGCAACAAATTCTGGACGCCGGGTACGATGTTACAGTGAGTTCACAGTTTATGCGCTTTGCTTCTCCACAGCCTGCTGACGATCACCCCTGCGTAGTTCGCCTCGCCGACAGGCAAAGGCCCCAGCATCGACCCGCTCTCCGAGTCTACATTTGTCGCTTACATGGGCAACTTTATCTCGAAGAGCCGCGACCAGAAATTATTCGACAAGATGAGCACGGAGAACAACCTCTCCTCCCCGCGCCCGTTCTCGTCCATCACGGACCAGGAGCTCTCTACCTTCTTGGGAGTGTTCATCCCAGGCGGGCACGCCCCTCTCACCGATTTGGGAGAGAACGCCGATCTCGGCAGGATTCTGTTACACTTCCACGATAGTCAAAAGCCAACTGGTGAGTGCTTCTTGAGTTTCGTGGTCAACAGCGGTGGCTCACACGACTCTCTTGCGTGCCTTGCAGCCACACTGTGCCACGGACCCTTCGCCCTCCTGTCTACGAAACACGCTCCCAACTCGGCAGGCTTTGCCTACAAGGGATACAAGATGACCTCTTGGTCCGACGCAGAGGAATCTCTGATCGAGTCCCTCAAGGGCGGGGAGTTGCCCGCCAAAGTCGAGTCTACACTGGCGAATGAGGGTGCTGAAATGATCTCCACCGTCGGGAAGAAGCTGGGGAGCATTACCGTCGACAGAGAGCTCATCTCCGGTGCAAACCCCATGTGCGCGAACAGCCTTGGCACGGAGTTCGTGCAGAAGTTGAAGGCGACTGCATAAATAAATAAATAGCAGCTAAATCTAGTGTAACAACGCTCGTGGAGATTGTACTTTTAGTCGCAGACGACACCTCTAATTGGGAAGCATATAATAGAATAAGATAATGAACGCAAGTCCTTATAATCTGTGCACCCCGTCAGCAGTGTTGCCGCTAGACTAAGGTGCGACACCCACCTAAGTATACCAATAACGCTTCACTGCCCCTTGACACCGATTAGCATCCGTATCGACCTCGTCGGCGTGTTGAATTCCTCCTCTGTCGCGTCTTTTCGCGCCTCCAGTATCGCCTGCCTGAGCATATCTTCCTGCCACTTTTCCGAAGGTGTTAGGGGATTCTGCACCGGGAACGACCATCCGACTTTTATTAGCGAATGCCAGAACGAGAGGCGAACGCCTATATCACTGCATTGGCGGACGTTTCAGGATGACGTTCAGATCACAGGATCATACACAAGAGAGACGAGAAGACTCACTGTCTGTATCCCTCAAACAGCCCGTCGAACCTGCGCCTGCTGTCCCCAATATCCCAATCGACATCCGCGCGCCACCCATGCGGCTCCAACCGCTCATCCTTCCTTCGAACCATCTTCTCCAGCTCATCCCACATCGCCTCCTTGCACGCGAACACGAGACGCGAAGCCTGGTGTAGATGCATGAACAGCACCTCGTCGCCCATCTTCATCAGCCTCTCCGTCCGAAATAGTTTCCCCGCGAGCTCGCCGCCGAGCTGCGTCGCGTCTTGCAGCGCGTTCTGGAAGATCGAGCGCTCGCTTGGGCGTGGCGAGCCCGTTACCGCTGAGCGACGGACGGAGGCGGTGCGAGTGCGGGCGTGGGGCGTTGGCGGTTGGGTCTGCGAGACCCTGTTCCACGACGTGTGGATGGGGGGTAACGAGCGGTGCAGGTCGGGTCTTGGAGAGCCGTCTTCCGAGTTCTTCTTCAACATATGGAGTTGTCTGAGGACAGACTCTTCGAATGTATCTTCAGTTGTGCTCATGCTATGGTTGTCTCTGCTCGTCGCCGTACGCATGGACAATGTATCTAGCGAATCGGTGTCCGACGAACTTGCACTGGGAATGAAGTATGTCGATGGGTCGAGTGGATCTGAAGTCGTGCCAGACATTGCTTGGCTGCATTGATATTGCCAAGCTTTAGGGATAAGAGGGGCAACAGGCGGCATAGGCATGCGCAGCGTAGGGGGAGATATTACTTTTGAGAATACACTGAGGAAGTAATTTGGCAGAATCGCTGAGCACATCGTGAGTATGAGGATGACGATCTTTGCGATGCATGTGTGAACTCACAACTGGGCGTGCGGTTGATGAAACGAGTGTCGAATACTTCGTTAAACAGCTCCTCTAATAGCACATACACATGTGGCACTTCTGGGGAGACCTCCAGAGCTGGAACGTACGACCACCGCGAGTCGGTACGTAGATTAGTCCGGTGCTCGATGTGCTCGTGCAGTGGACCTGTGAACCACCGGGGCAAGACGGGGAACATTGCGTCTGAGAATTTCACGACGTAAGCTCACGATACAAGTTGGACAGGGAAGGACGTACCTTGTTGAAGCATCTCAATGATACCACCAGGTTTTAGTATCCGGTGGAGTTCCTGCACAGATTATAGCCAGTGGCCCCCATATAGAACGATTGAACGCACCTCAAATAGCGCTGTCCACTATGATAGCAAGTCAGTATATGCTCATGGAAGACACAGCAGGGAAACAAACCTTGTGCTCGGGTACGGCCAGCGCAACCCCCGCAAGATGGATCCAGTCGAACTCGTCGTCCTCAAATGGGAGCGGAAACTCTAAGCTGTTGGACACAAGATAATTCAACGGTAAGAATAACCTGGGTATGCACCAAACGTGTGCTCACAAATTGCCATGGACCCATGAAATACGTTCCGCAACATCAGGCTCGACGTACCGCAGGTCTATCTGCACGTCCATCAAGTCAAAGCCAATCTATTCGACTGCCATGAAAAGGGAGTTAATGTGCGCGGTATGTCAAGGGCTTACGAAAGTACATTGCGGGAACGTCTTCGCCGTATCTATCACCCATGTTCCGAGCTAGTTGCCGAGTCGCATGCAATTAGCAAAGCGCGACACATTGTACGACGGAAATGAACATTGCTCACCGTGGTTCCCAAATCCAGACATCGTGTCGGGACTCCGTTCGGAAACACTCTCGCCTGGAACTCGACGAATTCAGGCGACTCCACAACGGCCTTCACCAACGGTGCGTCGATGAGGCTCCTGCAAAATCAACAAGACCCGAATTTGAACGTCAACCCAATCACTGCTATCCGATCAAAAGTGATGACGAAGCGTATATATGCGGATGTGGGTCCAGGAAAGCTTAAAGGACTCGCTAGAGAGGACAGCATGCTATAAACCGAACACAGCACGTACCATTCGAGCACTTCCCTGTTGTACGCGAAGGGCCACGGTACCTCTTCGCGAGGGAAGCGATGCAGCTTGGACCCATACTGGCACTTCCACCGCTTGTGCGGCGGGATTTCCGCTGGCGTCCCCTCCGGGTGGCCTTCTGCATCCAGCGCAGGGTCGGCGGCGTACGGTGCTGGGCACGAGAGCGGGCTCGTTGGCACGTTCGAGTGCCGCTTGAGCGACTCGTGTCGGTGCAGAACGCGCCCTAGCGTCGACAAGCTGGCATGGGACATAGTGACATGGTTCTGTTCAACCCATTGCTCTGCAAAAACTTGGCGATGTCATATCTGTCATGTACGTAAGTGCAGTGACGAGCTCGCCAACATTTGTTGCGGGTATTGACATGAGAACGAGCGCTGTTAGTGGCCGAGTGCAAGGCTGGGGCCTGACTACTGAGCCCAGATCGTGGGAAGGGAGCGAGCACGATTGGGTATGTGCCGCCCTCCAACCCGTTTCAGATCCGCATTACAGTATCACCCGCCAGCGAACATTTGGGTAAACAGTCGAGGGGATGAATAATATAATATGTGGGCCGAAGCCGTGCGATGAT
This sequence comes from Trametopsis cervina, assembly GCA_022385755.1. Classification (NCBI taxonomy): domain Eukaryota; kingdom Fungi; phylum Basidiomycota; class Agaricomycetes; order Polyporales; family Irpicaceae; genus Trametopsis; species Trametopsis cervina. The sequence goes on along the minus strand of MU278366.1, from coordinate 482,074 downwards.
AAATATATGTGTGTATTACCGAGACAGGCGATGAGCAGCAGAGACGCAGGGGGACGTTGCGCGAACAGTAACCTTTAGACCGACTCAACACCAAAGAGGAGTATACCAAAACAGAACAAGGATAGTCTGTGGGAATGCAAGGCTCACTCTCTGCAGTCTTCGGGACTCAAGAGAATCAAGCACAAAAAGGATAGATGTCCGCTTCAAGTATTCAGAAGTGTGAAACAAGAAAGCAAGTAGAGAGGCAGACGAGAACAAGGGGCAAGGTGAAACAGAGATGGAACAGAAACAGCGAGACGACGAATTGTACAGCGAGGATAACAGAGACACGAGAGAAGGCCGGTCCTCCAGCAGCGAGCCAGAGAAACCATGCAAAAATGGAGGAGACGCGAGACGACAAAACAGGAAGCCAATGGGAGATGGGAGAGAACAAGAAAGTGATTGAAAAGCGTGTGAAGAATGCTGGGATGGATCGCCGGCGCAGGACCGTCCATGCTTGCAGATTATATAGAGACAAATGGATGATGAGATGGGTTCTGGATGGATACAGGGCGGACCGCCCACGTCGATATCGGGAGAACGGGGCCAGGTCCAAATGGTTGGATAGATTCGTGCGTGATCTTGAGGTCGTCCAACGGCTGAGAGCGCGTGCTTACAGGTTACGTGGCTGACGGTTGCGCCAGGAAAGTGTGCGGGTGTTGAGAATTGAGGGTGGCTCATCGGCAGATGATGAGGCTTGGTCGCGATGTTTGATAGCGCAAAGGTATTGTTTCCTCGGAGAACGAGGGGCTTGACATAGATGTTAACTTGAAGCGTGGCCTTCAGCGCAGAGCAGGCAGGAATCTTTCGGCTTTCGGGTGTCTTGACGATATGACGTGGGTGTCTTGGTGTTGTTTTTTCTACGTAGGACTTGGAGGAGACATAAGGCATAGAGCATAACTGGAGGCAGAGATATTATAACTTGAGGTCGTAAGGTGGATGTTGAAGCTCAATAGCCAAGTGTCATCCTCGCAGGTCCATACGTTTCGGCTCTAGCCAGGGGGGCGCGGGGGATCTTCTTTCCCTTAAAGATGACGCCTACAGCTTTAGTCGGAGGAGGGCACGGGCTGTCGCCGATGTCAGTGTCTTCGTCCTCGCTATGTTGAGCGCCACTCGAGTCCTCTTGAAGCGTCTGCAGGAGACCGTTGGTCCTCCTCGTCCTCGCAGCGTTCCCGGCGACGAACAGGGTGCTGACCTGGCCAGACGGGGCGCTGTTGCGCTTGGGCACAGCGGGAGCCATCATGCCGTTCTTGCCGTCGCCGTACGCGTACGACTTGGTGCGTCCGAACTTGCCCTTACGGAACTGGTCCAGGTCCTCCTTACGCGAGGCGGCGTGCACGGGATCGTCCATCCTCACGTACGCACGGGGCTCGCAGCGCTCGCCCGTAGTCTTGTAGTACTTGCAGTACCCACCCTCGAGAATGTACACCTCGGGATAGTGGATACGAGGGTACACGTGGTTGTTCAACGAGCGGTCCTTGGAGCGGAGATGCTTTGCGCTATTGGCTGTTGTTAGCGCTGGACTAAACAGGACACGAGACGGTCGCGAGGGAGATGAAAGCTTACAAGGTCGGGGCTCTCTTGCAGCTGAATTCGCAGTGGAACACGAGCACCGTCTTCTTATCACCGTCACCGCTGATCGAGGGCTTAGGCTTGGGCATAGCAGCGCCCAACAGGAGCTCCTCGACGCCGACGGTAGTGTTGATGTTGATAGCTCCAGGGATGTGGCCTCCGTTGTACTCGTAGTCGAACCGGCAGTCGATAACGTGGAACGCAGCGATCTGGGAGTCGAACTTGCCGTCGATCAAGTCGTTGACCTAGATGAGATAGTGAGCTGTTACTCTTATCGGGCACAGACGAGATAAGATGGTGACGTACCGTCTGCACAGTGATCCTCATCAGGCCGTCCTCACGCACGCGATGGCAAGGCAAGATCTTTCCATGAGCCTCGTTGTCTCCGAACCCGCTCAGGCCAGTCAGGTACTTGCTTCTCGGCGTGTTCCTCTCAGTGACAACAGGCTTCTCGACCTTCTCCTGGCTCTTCCTGGGTGCCCTCATCTCACCATCGCGCTTGAGCAAGGCGGTAGCACCAGTGATGCTCCTGAAGTCGTCCGTCCCGTCGCAGCGACGGATGGTCTTCACGTGTTGACGTCTGGCATACGCCTGTGCAGGCGAGCTCATGTCGGGGCCATCCATCGACACCGAGTCCCCCTCAGACGAGAACGACTGCTCCATGGGGTTAATCGAGGCGGGGATCATGGCAGAGAATGCGCGGCGGACAGGAGGCAGGACGCGTTCGCTGGGCCTCAGCTTCACGTCGGCCTCCCGACCCTTTTCCCTCTCTCGGTCTTCCGCGCCAGCCGCACTCTCCATTTGTGGAAGAGCCGTGTGCAACATGCTCTCCATGTCGCCTGGCGTCACCATGGCGCTCAGAACAGGCCTGCGAGGACGTTTGTTGTTGGCGTTCAAGCCCAATGGGTCTCCGACAGCAAGAGTACGGGCCACTGGGCGAGCAGCCAACCTCTCGAGCTTGAGGACTGAGGGGGAGGACATCAGCCCTGGGGAAGACGATAACGCATCATCGTTCAGCAGGAGGTGATGCGGTCTCCTCACACTGGAGGGAGGAGAATAGGAACGCTTCTTCTTGTGCAGGGGCTGTTGAGGGCTTTCAACCTCAGCGCTAATATCATTGAACTGGTGTAACTGTGGTCGCGTGCCATCAATAGAGCGCCGACGGGGGGATACCGACTCATAAAATAGGTTGCTGAGAGACCGCTCACGCGCCGCTGGCGACTCGGGGGTACCAACGTAGCGAGGATTGACGTTGAACTGGGTGATGGTAGGTGCGGCTGACAGGGGAGCAGGGGACTCGGGGGCTGACGACGAGATCGACGCGTATGACATGTCCACGTCCATCGGTTCGATGGGCGAGGTTGAAATGTCCATGGGCTGACAATGTGAGATTAACGTTGAGAACGATGATCGAGCGCGTATGAGACTGCGAGACATACCTTCGTAGCACTGGATAGCATAGACTGATCGCGCAGACTGGGTTCGGGGGCTGCACTCTGCATCCACTCAAAGGGCAACGCTGCCCTCTGAAGCTTCTTCCCGGCCTTCTCAGAGGCCTTGTCCTTGTCGCTACTCTTGCTGCTAACCACCACATACCCGCTATCTCTGTTGTTGCTGACATCTTTTCCGAAGAGTCTCTGGGTACCCGAGGCGGTGTTTGAGCGTGGCCGGCCTGTAACGACCTTGGGGGCGGGGGGTAGACGCGCGGTTAGGTCCTCGTCGTATCGGTATGGTTGGACTTTGGAGGTGGCGAGGACGCGTTGGGGAGCCGGGGAGATATCCATCGGAGTGTAGTCGCGTGAGTCTTCGGACGGGAGGCCTATCTCGCGTCTGGATTGAGGGGGCGAATGGAGGGACATGTTGGACGCGAAGGAGTCCTCCAGTTGAAGTTCGACTTCAGACGAAAGGAACGCGTCGATCTCGTCCCTACGGCTGGGGAACGCGCTCAATGGTTGGGAACGCATGAAGAGGGGCATCGTGAAACGATTCGTGGCCTTCGTGACGAGGAAGGCGGCGGGTAGTGGGAGGCGGAAGTTGCTCTGTGTGGCCGCGCGCGGGCGTTTAATGGGTCTGTTCGGTGCCATGCCAAAGTGGAAGGTGCGGGATAGTGTACAACAAGGACGTATTATCGATACAGGTCGTGCAATCGTGAGGTTCGTGTACAAAGACCACATGCGCAGAGGCGAAGGAGAGAGCACAGAGAGAGGTCAGAACAACATCCCAAAGAGGTATGGGTGGCAAGACGAACCGGGATGAATATCAACAACTCTTTGTGGCCCGAATCTCAAATCTTGAATCTCGCGGAGCGCAGTCGTATGCTCGGTATTTCGTAGATTTGTCGCGTATAGTCTTCTTTGGGAAGACCGGCTGCAAACACAAAGTCGTGGCGTCAGCATATGCCCAGACCGGAGCAAAGAGATCATGATAAACTGGACGATTAAGGTGATACGGTCCCTCCGGGACAGATGCAATGTGGCTCAGGGGTCTAAGCCTATTGTGCCAGGAGCTCGGAGGCACAGCAGCGGGGGAAACTTGGGATTGGAATGCCCATTGTTCGACCATTTGGAACCCAGATCAAGCACGTTGCGTGCTGATATGCCTGACATGTTTGGTTCACAAAGTGATGATGACTTACTGTGTGCTTGATATGTCTCGTGAACGAAGGTCTTGGACGGAGGAGGCCGCGCCTGGGGTGCGAATGAGTGTATGTTAGCTCGACAGAACTCGGAGGAAACAAGGCGCGCGAGATGGCAGTAGCCCATGAACAGGCGACGAACACGAGTTGATGTCACGTAAGGGTGAGAAATAGGCGGGGCAGTCTGTTGGTGTTGTGTTGACCTCTGTGGGTCCGCCAACATCCCCGACTTGGCCGCCTCTTCCAAACTCTGCGCATACACCACGCACTAAGGGCCAGAACAGGTGCAGAGATGTACTCACGATGATATGGTTTCGCAGAAATTAGAGATGTTGAGGCAGGGAGGAGGAGTGCCAGCAAGAGCAGGAGGAAAATAGCGCAACCATATAGGGTTGTTGTTTACGCGTTATTTGGTTCATGTTCGGTTTGGAGTTACATAATCCTGCGTTGCCACTTTGCGAGTCTGTGACAGAACAAGAATGGTCACTCTGGTCTTCAACAATTCTGACCCAGCTCGTGCCGGACTCTCTGCATCACAAAATGACCCTGTGGAGTGGCCGTTGGAGACCTATTGTCCACACGTCCATCATCGTATCTACCCTGCCCTTATCGATTTCATTTTGTATATCACGGCAGTTCCTCGTCGTTGCTCTACATATTCATTACCAGGATGTAAAGACTACTTGGCATGGCCCGTCACAAGTGTATCTATCGAATATGGACAGTAGTGAGATGTGCTGACAGTGCTATATCCTTTTTATGGTCAAACTTGCCCATGGCTGCCCTCCTGCCTGACTACGAACTTCACGGTACATTGCAGATATGCCGCAGATGTGTCATTCGCAGAACCGCTGACGAACACTTGACGAACGCGCTCTTCACTCCACGGCAATGTCGTCGCCGCCAACAATTTCCCGCACCGGCTTAGCTCAGTTCATCATCTCCATCGAAGTGTAATTCACGGTGGTGCAATGATGAGCGATATCATCCCGACGCGCTTTCGACTGCCGCCATTGTCTGCATAAGACGCAGGCCGAAACATTCATGTTCAGCCGGGCTTTACTCGTCCCCGCTACACAGCCGCACTTATAGAGCAAACCTGTGCTCGCGATGCCTCTTTCTCGCTGCCGCCCTTTGAGTGCGCAACCTCCGATACCAACGGTTTATCAGATTAAAACACACCGACAATGTTCCTGGGTATGGATACATGTTCCACAACCATACGTGGGTGCGAGGGTATGACGTGAGGCGTTGAGACACGAAAGTGGCTCGTCGCGTTCATTAAGACACGGTCCTTGTTGACGCGTTGTTTGGCCCATGTTCAATTTGAACGCGCCCGTGACGTGACCGCTCGGGTTACGGTCCGCTGCGGCAAAAGCATTCTACCCGGTCAATGTTCATGCCCCCAATGATATCGATGGTTGTGGCCGATCGATTGACTGAGGGTGGCGTGGCCGAGTTGGTCTAAGGCGTTGGATTTAAGTTTATCTTGATTCCCAATGGGCGTAAGTCCGCGCGAGTTCGAACCTCGCCGCCACCACTGAGATTTTATCCATGCGGGCTAACTCGAACTGTTTCATTTTTGCGAGCGGCGCGGGAGAGCGCGGTTCACCCCGCGGGATAGTATCTAGTCCTTTGCTATTGAGATATATGAGAGAGGCGTAAGTTCTGGGAAGAAAACAACAATTTCATTCATGACAGCGTATTCAACCCTTTCCAAGAAATGGTTGACACAAAACAAAACTACTTAGCGACATATGTACCCTTCATGTACACCTATTATTCCACACGATTTCAATTTCAGTCAGACCCCTTAGTTAAAAGAGAGAATCTGCCCAATAGTCAATTATACGTCGCATTCAAAACCGGGTTCTGACGACTTACATCGCTAATGCTGTCGCGACCTCCTGGTTGCTCGCGAACACTGATAAACCGATGAGAGGTGTAGTAAATAATACAGAAGATGGAGGACATACCGACGGGTGGGAACGAAGCCGCGCTTCTCTTCGACGACGGACTCATTCCTTTCGCGGAACTCAGGTATTGATACAAGGCCATAAATAAATCCCTACTTACCGGCCGTGAGTTCTGTCCGGGAAGGTCTGTTCTGGTGCCTGAGGAGGAGCCACTCGACTGGTGGCATGTGCGGGTGGTTGCACCTCTTCGTCGATAGAGCCGCCGAAAATCTCATTCATGTGCGATTCGCCACCGGGCGCGGTGCGGACACGGCGTGAGGGGATGAAGCCTCGTACACCTGTAGCTATGATACCCATAAGCAAACGCCAATATGCAATGGGGCCGCATCGTTACTTACTGGCCGGCTGTTCAGGTGAAGTTGAAGCGGCTGCTACTGGGGCGGCTGCAGGCTCCTCTGAAGTTTCTGCAATCGCCTCCGTGGAAGTACCGGCTGGTGCATCAGCAATCTTGCCGAAGGTCGCATATTCTGAGTTGCATGTTTAGCTGTGTGGCTCATCATTCAGTACTGAACATTGGCTTACTGGGGAGCTTCGAGATGTTCGTAAAGTTCGGGTCGACAGTGGTTCCAGTATACCTGTATAGAATCGTTCAAGAAGACATCGTTCTCTTTCTCACGCGTATACTTGCCTGAGAAATTCAATCAAAGTACGCTTCGTGAACACGATGCTGGTTTTGTCCCAGTCCAGCATTCCTGGTTGGGTGGATAGACATTGCTCACATTCCCGGTCACTCTCCAAAGCTTATATAAACTTACCGAGACTAGAAGCCCACTCCTTCTCCTTGTTCATGTCTACAACCTGTGCGGGAGTGAAGCTGTGGCAAATTCACGCGTGAGATCTTTATGCTATTGGTGTTCTGATTCGGACCACACTTACGATTTGGCGGCCATATTCAACGTAATGAGCGGGAAAAGGTACAAATGGAGATGCGAATAGAGAGTAGGTATGTGACACGAATGAAGTGGCTGCTTCGGATGTTCGTATCCAAGGCGGGCACGAGCTGAAAGGGAGGCCCTGCGATGAGGGACGCGATCATGCACGTGCCTCGTGACATGCACGCGACCGCGTCATCGGCCCAGTTCGATCCCTGGCCGGGTACATTACTAGAAATCCTTTCCGCCTCCATCTCCATTACCCCGCAGGGCCTGCTGTTTCTTCTCGATCTTGGCCTCATTTTATACACTTTATAATATCCTTTCCACTTTAAACTTTAGCAAACAATGTTTACTTCAAGATCCACTCGAGTCCTGCGACCAGTTCGGAGGACGTTCGCCACAGCAGCCCGCATTCCTCCGTCAACAGCCTATACTACTCTCAATAATTCCCAAGACCCGTCAACATCAAGTACACCGCAGGATATTACGCCAGATCAGAGAGATGCTCTGGATGCTGCGCTACGTGTGGATCAAGCCGGTGAAATAGCCGCAAACTACATTTACATGGGCCAACTGGCCGTGCTCAGACGACATCGCACCGCCGGGCCCCTAATTACAGTACGCATCGATAGATATGCTTATTCTATGAAGGCAAAGCGTTGATTGCTTCACACCTGCAGGATATGTGGGAACAAGAGAAGAAACATCTGAGTGTGATGAACAAGCTACAGCTGCAGCACCGGGTACGACCGACAATGCTCTGGGACGTAGCGAAGGTAGCTGGGTTCGGACTAGGTGCGGTGACCGCTCTTATGGGCAAAGAGGCTGCTATGGCATGCACCGAGGCTGTAGAGACAGTCATAGGCGAACACTACGATGAGTGAGTAGAGCCGTTTCCCTGTCGTACCAGCGTTTTCATCTCGACCTGACCATTGTGCAGCCAACTGAAAGAGCTAGATGAGATGAGAACCGCCCACCCAAGCATACCTTTGCTAAAAGAGGTTATCAAAGAGTTCCGAGATGATGAGTTGGAGCACCTGGACACCGCGGTGCTCAATCATTCGCAACGGGCCCCTGCACATGCACTTCTTAGCACTGTAGTTGGAGCAGGTTGTAAAGTCGCCATCGAACTGTGCAAGCGATTCTAAATATTCATTTATTGTGGGAAGCGAATATGCCGTCGAAACGTCTAGGCACTGGTGTAGGGAGTTCACTCTGCGATTAACGACTCTCCTTTCCTACGGCCGTTCCACTTATACTTCAGCTGCCGGACCAGTATCATGTTAGCGACGTAGAACGGCAAGAAAAAAGTGGAGGACGCACGTCTGTGCTTGCAGCAACGTAGTACACGATTCCAGGGATTACAACTAGTCCCAGTATTGACTGTATGGTCGTCTTCGGAGTGAATCGGAAGTGCTTGTAGACATTCTCTCGCTATATAGAAAAGAAAGTCGCTACATGAGAATCATTGCTAAGGTAAAGACAGGCGTAGAGGACGACTCACCATGGAATTCCACCGCTCGATGGCGGGGTCAAGCTATGAGACATGAGGAGAACTGAGTTAGCCATGTTCATATACTATACCACGTAATACATACTCTTACGGGTCCTAAACATTACAGGTCTCAGTTAATATTCAGTACAGCGCATTGACCATTCCACGTACCGCCGTGCCCGCCAGCCATGATGAGGTCGGGAAAGAGAGGAGTTTGGGCTTGTTTGGCGCCCGCTCACCTTGACTTCTCACCATCACCATGGCGTACAACCGCGAATGGGACAGAGGCAAAGACTCGTGGAACGACAATTCATGGAACGATAGCTCTTGGCAAGGCGACTCACGTCAAGATCATTCTTCGTGGAACGAGTACTCGTCGGGACACGCACAAGGAAAGGACGAGGAATACTATGGCGAAGGAAAGAGGCGAAAATTCAATAATGGGGTAAGTCATTGGATGACTCTGCTAGCTATACTAACAGTTCATTGCTGTCTGTGAGCAGGGTTACCGCAATTCTCAAGCGTACGAATCTGGAGGCTATGAAGACTACACCGTCAGTCATCCTGGCCAGTCTGGCTCACACGAGTACACAGACGACCGCCACCATGGTGCCGGCGGTGGCCACCACAAGAAACGCATGGTACCCAGCGAACCTAGCCCTCACGTTATCTTTCTTGGCCTGGACCCTGACTTCACCGAAGCGGACGTATGTAGTATGATACCTATTAGCAAGTATATTGCACTTACGCTATGTCCCTCACAGTTTCAAGCATACCTCACCGGACAAAGCTGTACCGTCGAATCTGTGACAATAATCAGAGACAGAACATCAGGCACTTACTTGCCCCTTCACTCATGACTATGCACCGTGCATTGACGTGTTTTGTGTCTCTCTGGTGTTTCTATTAAAGGTGTATCGAAAGGCTTTGGATTCGCTCAATTCGCGTCCATCGACCAAGCCCGCGCGTTCGTCGACCCGCGGTTCCCCTTCATCCAAATGCCTCCGCCGGCGTCGCACGGTGCGTCTGCGAAAGCGACGTTCAACAAGGCACTGGAAAGCGGCCAACCGCACAACGGGCGACGCATCAAGATCGACTACTCTCAAAGCGCGAATCCGAGCGACAGAAGGAGAGGTCCGCTCAATTTGAACGACGGTACGAGGGATATTGGTAACACCCAAGCTCCCGTGCTGCTGTTCCGCGGACTGGATCCTCTGTCGGGCCCACAAGCAATCGCTCAGGCAATGAAGAACTCGTCTGGCGTGGGTAAGGAAGGGGCCAAGGGGATGAAACGCATCATCCTCATTAAGGACAAAACTACCATGGCAAGTTGGGGCTTTGCCTTTGTCGAGTTCATCGATGTTCAGGTGAGCAATACACCTTTAGTTGTTATGAACACCATTTACGCTTGCCTTGCAGTCGGCCGCAGCAGTGCTCGGCGCTACCATGTCTGCGCAACTTCATCCATCAGGCTTCCGGATATCGGAACGTCCAGTGGCTGCGTCGTTTGCTCATCCTTACTCTTTTCAACCCTTGCCTGACTATTCTCTTCGGGACGATGCCTGTTTGCCCTCCTCGACGAGCCTGGGCGGCGCGGAAGGGACCATGGTCCGTTATTGGGACGAAGGTTCCACTGTAGCTGTTCTGGAGTTCAAGGTTGAAGAACCTGCTCAACCAACAGAAGCAGCTCCTGTTACGAAGGAGAAGAAGAAGAAGGTTAAAGGTATGATACACTTCATTGTCACCATTGGTAATCCTATTCATATGGGATCGCGAAGCCGATGACATCACAAACAAGCCTGTCGAGGCCTCAACGCTTCCTGTCTCAGATAAGCCCGTAACTCTGAGCTTCAAAGGTGGCTTTGGACAGAAGCAGACTTTGTTACCTGCTGCCGCACAGGCAGCAGTCAAGAAGCCCGTGGCAGTGTTGGGATTCTCTATGGCGGATGAAGATGCAGCGGGAGAGGGAAGCGAGGACCACGATAACCTCCTTCCGAGTGATGCTAAGGGTTTGTCTCACGCCTTGGGATGCACGAAAATGCAGTTGTGGATGTGTGCATTGACGTCTGGTACGATGCAGTATTCACCGCGAAGAAGGTTGCTCCTATGGTAGCCAGCAAAAAGGTAAGGTTCCGTCGTCAGTCGGAGATATGCTGCTAATATGTTTCGCCCAGACCGTGAACAATATCAACAAGTGGAATCAAGTCCAGGAAGATATGAAGGAAGGAGGCGAAACCGCTGTACCTGTTCCACCAGTCCCTGTGGTACGCCCTCATCGTAACATTCGCTTGTCTAAACCTAGAACACGGTCTGATAGGAGGTACCTCCCCCTGTGAAACCGGTCGTGCAGGTCAAAGTCGTGCAGGCGAAAGAGAAATCATCGACGCCTATACCTACCGCAGAGCCCGACTTGGAATTTGCCGACCCGACTGGCATGTCGTGCTTGTTGTGTTCGAGGAAATTCGCGAGCCTGGAGCAGCTGAAGCGTCATAACAAGGAGTCTGACTTGCACAAGGTATGCGCAGGATGTCGGGTAGTGAATCATGGTTTTATTAATGCGCGATCGACAGAGAAACTACAAGGACGCAAACCTCAGGGAGGTGGCAAGAGAGAAAGCGAAAGCGGCAAAGGCGAAGGCCGAGCAGCCCAAGTACCGCGACAGAGCTTCCGAACGTCGCATCATGCACAACCAGCCAGATATCCCTCTGCCGGAGAGCAGCAGTTCTGCTGCGGCGAAGCCCGGGAACAGCAAGAAGAGGTTCGCCGAAGGGCCGCCTCCCCCTGCGTCCCCACCGCCTCCGCCGGTCAATCCTGGTGAGGACCAGAAGAACGTTGGTAATAAGTTGCTTCGGATGATGGGATGGACGGAAGGAACTGGACTTGGTCAAGCAGGCGAAGGTCGCGTGGAGCCAATGTAAGCAAATGAAATGCAGTAAGGGTGGCGGGTACAGTCATTGACATGCTCTCGTAGCCAGACTGCGATCTATGCCGCAGGTGTCGGGCTTGGGGCTAGCAAAGGTAAAGAGCTCGGCAAGTACACAGAAGGATACTCTGGCTACGTGCACATGGCACAGGACTCGGTGAGTGCCATGACCAGTAGAATACAACTGCAACAACACACATTGCACGGAACATGGATACACGATGTACAGAAGGCTGACTTATTTTGTTTCGCGGACGATAGGCTAGGGAGCGCTACGGTAGCTGAGCTGAAAGCTGCCACGCATACCCTGTATCCTCATATACCCTCATGCTGGATGCTTAGCACGACACTTGCATTTCGTAACCCCTACTCATGTCACTAGTGTATCTCATCGCATGTTTGTTGCGCGATTGATTACTGTTTTTCGTCAATTTATGTTTAATTAGGAGAGCGATCGTGTTGCACGAGTCATATAGTCCGATCCAAAACATAACAGGACAGTCGTAGAGACAGGTAGGTTGTTAGGTAGCGAAGACATTCACCAGGGGCTCAGAGTAAGAAGACTCCGACAACACCTGCCATAAGGGCCTTGGTGAGGGAGGCAACCGTGATCAGCGCACCGCTCGTGTTGCCGCCAGAGGTGGGGCTGGTGGAAGAAGAGGGCGAAGAGCCAGAGCTGGAGCCGCTGCTTGAAGCGGGTTGCGACAGAGTGGCGGTGTTGACAGCAGAGGTTGCGGAAATCGAAGCGGTGGCTTGGCCGTTCTCGACAGTGAAGTAGGTTGCCTGCAAATGAATTTAGTTGAGCAAATGCAACACACAATTGCAGAGGAGACGACTTACGGCTACCAGGTCTCCCAAGTTGCTCGTCTGTTCCGAACAAGGTCAGTGCTAGAGGGCGGACTGAGCGTGAAAGCTACTGACCTTGACATAGTCAGAGACATTGAATACACTGACACCGACGTCGGGAGTGTCCAAGCCTTGAGGGGCAGTGAAGGCTGAAGGCTGGACATAGAGCAAGATAGTGTAACTAGAGGTAGCTTTTCAGTGAAGGCAGTTCAGCAGCGGGCTCTGGGTGCTTACCGGTGGGGACCGGTGCCTTGAGGAGGAGCAGGTCCGGCATACTTGGTGATTTCAGTGCCCGAGTCGGTGGTGACGTTCAGCGTCGTAGCATCTGTTTATGGGGTAAGCGAGGCTGAAAACGCGTGCCAACATATTAACCTCACCACTCAGAGTGACGCCGTTGACGAGCCAGTGTCTGGTCTGTCCCTTGGTCTCATCTGTGCCAACGGGTCCGGCATCAGCCATAATCAGGGTGTAGTTGCCATCGGTCGTGACAGAACTGTCCGCTGAGGACAACCAAAGGCTGGGAACGGGCTGGACCTCTGACGAATAGACAAACGCGTTATAAGCACATCTCCGTCGGTATAGAATACGGGAACGTACGTGCTTGAGAAAGCGGCGAGCCAGGCTGAACCACACCGACATCAGAGAAAGACAACGTCAGCAACGCCTTCGGGGCAAACGTAGGCAGGAAAGTAGGCACAAGGCCAGACTGCTGGAAGTGAGCCTCGATGGCTTCAAAGCCGAGCGCGCTCGAATTCTGCGCGGCGACGAGCCGGAACGAGGCCAAGGTGAAAGAAAGGATGATGGGTGTGTAGAACATCGTGGTTTGGGGTCGAAAGACTGACTGCGGTGAGTTATGAGTTTAAAGCGAAAAAGAGGATGGCCGTTAAGGAAGAAAGAGGTGAGACTCCAGGATGCGTAGCGAACACGCCAAGGACAGACAGCATGATATCACTCGACAGGCGCCGTCATAAGCAACTCGCCCCGGGACTGAAGAACGCAGTAAGTAAAAGTATGTAATCAGCAGTATACGATGTTTCACTTGATTGTTTAGATTTCTATGATGTTTTTACACAGTATCTTTGGCAGATACCCCACATCCTGGATGCTCCATCTACCTCAACCACCGTCGTTTGTTCCGTTGAATCCAGATCCAAGCATCGCTCTACTGCTTGTAATTTCTTGTTGAGCCCATCCAAAATCTTGTAACCCCTCATCGCACACGAGTCCCGTCACCAGCTCACACAGGATTACTCCCAGACTGTGGAGATCAGTCGACATAGCCTCGTAATGCGATCCGTTAAGGATTTTGGGAGCCGCGTATATCCGCAGAATGTAGCGACGGTGTATTAAGAAGTTTCATGTCTTGGCTTGGCTAGGACTGCACTGCCAAGGTCAATGATTTTGACCTAGGGAGGCACGGAAGCGAATTCAGGACGGAGAAACAATGAATGGAAGACGTCTTGCACTTACGTTCAAAGGGGATGTTCTCCAACTTCAGGTCGCAGTGCGAGACACCCAGCTCGTGCAAAGCCACTGCACCGGGAGAACGGAGGAATGGTTCGTGGCCGACATTGAAATTTGACGGTCACCCTGCGCCATAGCACCCTTCGGTACCCTCCGGCTTGAAGGGTACTACCAGGAAGACACAGGTGCTTCCAGATACGCTCCTGTTATAATTTAGAAGCGTCGAAATGCCACGAGATGTGACCATAAGTCCTGTCTCTTAAGCACGAATGGACAGACACAGGACAATCGTCTCGCGTTGTATTTGTTCAACTTCTGCGACTTAGACGAGTTTGCGCGTGATTTGTTTTGGGTATTCAAGAATATGCCCAGAGGCAATTATCTTGTCGTCCATGAGGGTTCTCAGATTGCTCACTCTGCACGACACGCAGGAATCATGGCTGCGCTACCAATTCTTTCCCGATACCCTACACCGCACACGCAAAACAGGTAAGTATAGAATGCTTATGAGTAGAGAGAAATTACTACGCACTAGGATCCTCGTTTCACCTGCATCGTAGCCAAAGAACGGTGTATTGCCATTGCGCTACACAGCAAGACCTGCATAGCGTCACCTTGTCATATTGTGTATTGTCATGTAAACTATATGTTTTGACGGCTCAATTGACACGAAATAGCAGCATATTAGGCAGTAATAGACACTCGATTTTGATGTTGTAACCTTCAGGGTCATGGTAAGAGGAGAACCGACCAAGCGCTAATGACCAGTGTTGCCTTCGTGTCTACGACATAGGCGAGCCAGGTCGCTCTGCATGTCGTGGCTGTCTTCCTCCTTCGCCTCTGCTGCGCGACACGTCTTCAATCCTTCAAGTCGCGGTCAAGCAACCAGATGGTTAGGTGCAAGTGGCACACGAACAGCAAGCTCGCTCATCGATAGCCGCCCTGCAGAACTTGTATCACCTGCTTCACGGAGATGCCACACTGCATATGGTCCTAGTAGCGTCCGGGCTGGTCTCAGATCACCACTCAAAACGTTTGGCTTGCGTACACCTCTCCCAAACTCGACCACCACACACGTACGCACTTGCTTTATTGAATCAACCATGTCCGGAGGCCCTTCCCCTGTCGATGTTACGAAGCCGATAGAGGAGTACAGACTTCCAACGGACGTGAAGCCAAAACACTACGATGTGACCGTTCGCACGGATCTCGAAAAGCTCAAGTTTGACGGTTTTGTCGTCGCACAGTGAGTGTATCTGAATTATATACGTTGCGTCATACTCAATACCTCATTAAAGCGTCGAAGTAGTCAAAGAGACATCGAAAATCGTTCTCAATGCTGCGAAACTGCAGATAGGCGGAGCACGGATCTCCTCGTCTGCGCTGAAGGACGACGTGGTATTGGCTACCAGTGCTCTCGATTTCGACACGGAAAACGAAAGGGTGTCTCTGGCTCTCCCCACTACCCTTCCCGTCGGCGCGAAAGTGCAGGTCAGGCTCGACTTCGAGGGCGGCCTCACTGGCGACATGATGGGCTACTACCGCTCGACCTACGAAGACGAAGGCAAGACTAAGTACTACACTCTTACTCAATTCGAGGTACGCATGACTCTATGTTGTTCTCCGTTCTTTATTAAACGACTTCTCGCAGCCTACGGCAGCGCGCAGAGCATTCCCTTGCTGGGATGAGCCTCTTTTGAAGGCAACGTTCAGCGTCACCTTGATCTCGCGAGCAGACACAGTCAACCTGAGCAACATGGATGCCATCTCAGAGGAAGTGTACACGCCGTCGTTGAAGGACAGCACAGACACCGTCACCTGGCTCTCGTCCAAGTTCTCCGAGCTGACTACCGGCGAAGGCGACAAGTGGAAGATTACCAAGTTCAGAGAGACGCCGCCGATGTCGACGTACATAGTCGCGTTCGCCAACGGGCCGTTTGTATACAAGGAGGACTCGTACACGAGCCCTTTGAGTGGCAAAGTCCGGCCTTTGCGCATCTACGCGACGAAGGATCTTATCGACCAGACTCAGTTCGCTCTTGATGTCAAGAAGAAGGTTTTGCCTCTGTATGAGCAGGTCTTTGACATTGAGTACCCGTTACCGAAGCTTGATACATTGGTCGTAAGTGCATTAATCATCAACGTGCTTACTTGCCTTACGAATGAGGCTGCTACTAGGTGACAGACTTCGACGCGGGAGCTATGGAGAACTGGGTGCGACAGCTTCTATTTTCCTTGAAGTAATTGTGGTTAACACTTCTGAGTGTAGGGCTTGATCACCGGTCGTGTGCAAGCGTACTTGATTGATCCCGAGAAGTCCGACTTGCCCAGCCGCAAGCAAGTCGCGCTTACCCAGAGTCACGAAGTCGCTCACATGTGGTATGTCAAATCATTGTTTCTTGTCTTTATAACTCGTGTTCACTCTTACAAGGTTCGGCAACATCACTACGATGCAGTGGTGGGACAACCTGTACCTGAACGAAGGTTTCGCGTCTTTGGTATGTAGCTTCACTCAAGTTGTGCAGCACAAAATTGATAGATTTGTCATTGCAGATGGGAGAGATCATCATCCTTAGTGAGTTTCGGTAGTGTTGCCGCGATAAAAATGACATTCCTGACATACTTTACCTCTTTAGACAAGTGAGTAGTTACTTCGAAAACCGCCGCCTCAAGCCCTTGCTGATTGCTACGTAGGATCTTCCCTGAGTGGAAAGTCCACTCGGCGTTCATTGCGGAGATGTTGACCAAGGCCTTGTCGTTGGACGCTAAGCTTTCGTCCCATGCCATCGAGGTCGAATGCCCAGATGCAAACATGATCAATCAGGTCCGTCCTTCATATGTGGTATCACGTATCTGTTCGCTAATACCTCTTATGCACGTCCAGATTTTCGACGCCCTTTCTTACTCTAAGGCTGGCTCAGGTGCGCGTACCATGCCATTTTTGACGTCACTCACTTTCTCACTTTCTCAATGTTAAAGTGCTTAACATGCTTTCCAACTACGTCGGCGAGGAGAAATTCTTGAAGGGTGTATCCATTTACTTGAAGAAGCACCTCTACTCCAACAGTGTCACTAAGGATCTGTGGGAGGGAATTCAGGAGGCCAGCGGTCAGTGCATCGTGTTTATCATGGTTATAAGTGTTCATGATTTGTCCAGGCGTCGATGTTCCGAAGATCATGGACAACTGGGTCAAGAAGGTAAGCTGGCCTTTCTAGAGAGTGCTACTAAAGTGATCTCATTCTATGCGTAATAGATGGGTTACCCTGTAATTACGGTCAAGGAGACCGACAGCGGTATTGTCGTTCGCCAGGATCGCTTCTTGGAGACCGGCCCTGCGCCTCCGGAGGAAAACCAGACCATCTGGTAAGATTGCCAGGCGTCGTGAAAGACCGTGAATTGACTGTTCTAACGTCATGCAGGAGCGTTCCCTTGAGCTTGTCCACCGTCGACGAGAACGGCAAGCCGAAGATTGACCGCAGCGTCCTTCTTGACCAGCGCGAGCTCACCATCCCGCTTGACACATCCAAGCCTTTCAAGCTTAACGGTGGCACCTCTGGAGTTTGTAAGCGTTTTGACTGACATGGACTAATTTTTTTCTGAGCCATTTGTCATAGACCGAGTACTTTACACTCCAGACCGCCTGTTGAAGATCGCTGAAGAAGCTATCAAGGAGAACTCGGCGTTCTCCCTGGAAGACAGGATCGGTGTTGTTCTGGACAGCCTGGCTCTCAACCGCGCAGGCTACCTCGACGCCGGTGGTGTGCTCGGTCTGTTCGACATTCTGCGTGATGAGAAGGAATGTGAGTATTCTACTCCTGTTCGTATCTTTATGACATACTAATAGCGGTTGTTATAGACCTCGTCTGGAGCAGTATTGCAGACAGCCTGTCTACCTTCAGCAGCACTTGGTACGAACAACCCGAGATCGTGACAAAGATCGATGCATTCCGTAAGGTAAATCATCGAAGTCCCATGCAGCTTTTGCGTTTCGCGTGCTGAGAGTTATGTAGGAACTGTTTTTGCCTATCGTCAAACGCCTCGGGTACGAGTACGTCAAAGGCGAGGATTTGGACATTGCCCAGCTTCGCACGACAGCGATTACGCAAGCCGCTCACGCAGGAGATGAATCGTGCGTATTGTTTTGTCTCTCCCTTAGCGAATGTATATGTATCAATCTCATTGTTTGTTTACAGTGTGGTGAACGAGTTGAAATCTCGCTTCAAGAAGGCTATCGAGACGGGCGACGACTCGCACATCCCTGCTGACCTCACGCGGGTTACCTTCCGCACCGTCCGTCTCGTTCTCTTGACTCTCATAACTGCTCACTGATATCTGAAAATTCTAGGCCGTGAAATATGGAGGCCGAGCTGAGTACGACCAAGTCAAGGCTATTGTCGCGAAGCCAAAGACAACGTCCCACGGACTCGCCGCCATCGATGCTATGGGCGCCGCAAAGGACCACACATTCCTTGGTAAGCCTGCGCATCCTCTTTCATTACTACAACATAGTTGACATCGCACTCCAGAGGAGACATGGGAGTACCTTATGACGAAGGCGCGAGACCAGGACGTGTTCTACTTCTTCCGCGCGCTTGGTGTGAACCCCGAAGCGAGGCACTACCTCGTCGACAAGTTCCACGCAGACTACGAAGTTCTGGCCGAGAGGTACAAGGGCAACTTCAGCTTCCACTACTTTGTCACTGTAAGTGGTTCTAGACTGATACGCCGGCGAAGGTATTGACCGTGGATGGCATACAGTTCTCTCACGCAGGCCTTACCTCGGACAAGGACGTACAGGACTCGAAAGCATTCTTTGCGGTGAGGACAACTGTGAAATATATGCTGGGCATCTTCTCATTACATGCTATTTTATAGGACAAGGACACCAGCAAGTTCAAGCTGGCACTCCAGCAAGCATGGGATGGTATCGAGGCAAGGTCCGCATGGATCAAGGTACGTCTATCGTTACTGAAACTGTACATCTTCTCATGCATAATACCCTCAGCGTTCGACGGGCGACTTGCACAAGTGGTTGGACGGCAGGCAATCCAAAATCTAAATCTCGATGTAATTCGAAAAGGCCGCTGCAGTTCATGCGGCAGCGGCAAAAGTGTAATATAGCATTTGCATAGCTGAGTACATACAAAGCAAAGCTTCTGGTATGGCATCGGTCGGAACCATGTTCAGAAACAAAATCAGGCATGAGTGCGGAAGGCTAGAATACTCTTCGGCAGCGCGGTCGGGAACAACGACTCCGGTGCTTTCTTCAGAAGTCCGCCTTGATTGTGAGCTTGAATGATGTCTTTGATTTCGCGTTCTATCTTGGTGTTGGTCTGCACTAAATCCTCAAAGGCGTAAGTAAGGTTGCGGCCAAAGGTCGCGTAGTCGGCTTCCATGTCGATAAGCAAGTTGTATCGAGTAATGCTAAAATATGGTGAGCATGACCTATGGGACGGCAGGGCACACAATACCTTTCACTGCGCATACGCGTAAGGTCCGCCACAGCATCGGCTAGAAGTCTTGCCTGTCCGACACGCACTTCGCGCCTCACGCCTTCGACTTTCGACTGGATCCTGCGTAGTACAGCCTGCAAGACAGCGATAAGTGTTAGTTCGTGGTTGAGACAGTGTTTCTTTACCTCTTGGATTTCGTTCAATACTTCAGCAATGTCCTCAATGGATGGTGAACGGGATTTGGCTTTGGATGCAGGTGCAGGGACTTGGTGTTCTCGATTGAGCTTACTTCCAGCAAGCTTGGATGGCATTACTGTTGATCAAGATGAGCAAACGAGCCCATAAGGGCCATGAGAATGATCACCTGGTGCTTTAATCTTGCGTTCGGTCGCAGAGATTATCGGGGTCGGTAAGTCGCGAAGACGTTCAAGCTTGAGAGGCTCCGATGCAAATGCGACAGAAGCCTTTTTCAGCTTGGGTATGTTCGGAAGGCGCAAGTCATTCAGTTCAGAGTCTGTCTCATTCAGACCAGGGTGATCAAAGACTTTGCTCTCTTTCTTGGATTTACGATATGCAGGCGTTTGCTTGGGAGGGGATCCAACGGTGAGGTCAATCGTAGGCTCCTGTATGCGGAGTCCGGTGAGTCGCACAAGAGGAGATCGGCAAGTAGGTTCGTTACCTTCCTCGATGCTTCATGCATTCTGAAAGAGCTGCTTAATCGTGAAGTGTTGGGTGGCTCGTCAGTAGACAGTGAGACGATAGTAGTCGCAGGCTCAACGCTTGGTACGATAGTGATCGCCTCTTCGACATCCAATTTTACGCTTTGTGGGGCCGCAGGTCCCAGCAATAGTGGTTCAGCTGTAGCCGTAATCGCCAGACTGGCGGGCTTGGTTTCGGGAGACTTTTCTAAATCGGTATTATTCCAAGGCTTCTTATTAGACTTACGACCGGGCTGCTACAACCTTAGTCATGACGCTGTGAGAAATCGTCATCGCTACGAACCTGACGTTTTGGTGTACTGGTGTGAGGCATCTCAGCCATTGTTGGCAGGTCCGCAATGAAATCCTCTAGAGAGATTGGAGAGATCGGAGCTGATTTGTCAACTTTCTGATGCACGGTAGGACCATTCACGGGAGTGGAATCGATTGGTGATGATACCTCGACGACTTTCGGTACAACCGCTCGTGGTTTACGGGGTCGTTTATTCAATACCTTCTCATTCGCGACATCACCGGCAGCAGCAGGTTTCACAGTAGATCCTGCTCCTTTCGTGGTCTTGGGGTTCTGTTTGTTGGTGTTAACTCGCGTAGGCTTCGTTTCCTCGACCATGTTCTCTTGGGCGACCTTGCGGAGGAGCAGCTTTCGATCACTCGGGAGGTGAGCAGAAGTTTGTCGAGCAGAAGTTGCAGGGGTGGGTGCATCCGGTATGAGATCGTAATCAACTTTGGTTGGATTATTGACCGCCGGAGAAGCCATCTTGCCTTTCCGGCCGCCATATCGTTTCTTTGGACGAACCACAAGAGAAGTGGAGCCATTATCTGCTTGGTCCATTGGGTACATTTCGTTGTCAGCGTCTGGAAGCTGTTTGCGACGTTTGGCTGGACTGGGCTGTAACTCTGGCTCGCGCGATGAGACATCCCGCTGCTCAGCAATGGGTGGGTTCAAGGACCTCTTCCTCTTCGGCTTCTTCACGTGTGAAGAAGGCTCTTTCGTATCGGGTGTTGCGCCGTTTTTGTTGCGCAGGGCCGCCCTCACAGATCTTGCCGCTTTCTGGAGCGGAACTACTGGGGAACTTACTAGAGCTGTGAAAAACGACGAGTAAGGGTCGAACCGTATATTTATAGTCATGAACTGACTAAGATCGGCTGCCTCATCATCGCTAGTTGCTTGCAGGTGTTTGGAGAATCGATCTATGGCTGCGCTATCCTCGTCTATTTTGACGTGCATGATCGGCATCACATTCCCGTCAGCGACGTGTTTGACGATTCTGGGAGATAAGGAAGAGGAGACATGGCCTTCAACGAGCAGAAGGGATTTCTTTTTCTTGTTCCCTCGTCCTGACTCCGCCTCCGAGATTGGGACCGCAGTATCGGAGTCAACAAAGGCAATACGAGCATCGTTGAAAACAGTAGCCTTCGAGCTAGATCTAAGAGTCTTGAGTTCGTCGATGGGAGCCATAGCTAAGGTAGAACGTCGCCTAGGTATCATAGACGGAGAAATCTTGGACGCCGGTAGTATCTCTTCAATCTCGTCGTCGCCATCGGAGACCACTATCGGTGTTTTTTGGGCATTTCGAACGGGAAGGTCAGTGGCGGTGGATGCGACAAGTCCCTCGTCATCAGAGTCCACGACCCTTCTTGCTTTGAGAGTAGCCTTAGCGGAGCGAGGTTTTCCTTTAGCCAAGAGTACTGTTGCAGCAGCCTTAGGAGGACCAGATAAGCCTTCGATGCCAGACAGCTCGTCGTCAAGTATATGAGTTTCATGAGCGCGATTTGGAGGAAGCGTGAGATGCAACCTCTTCGTATCAGATCCGGTAGAACTGGTACGATCAGCAGCAGAGCTAGCCTTAGTAATAGGTGTGACAGCGTTCCTGCCAGAGGTGTCAATACTGTCAGCGGTTGCGGATGCGTGCAGTTGAGCAGCAGAATCGGAGAGGTCCACAGCACCAGCAGGGGCGTTCATCTCGTTGCCAAATTCTGGACCAGGATTTGCAGGGGCTGCCAGAGGTGGCTTCTCGTTTTCAAGAATTTCGTCGCTTCTGTCCTCAGTACCATATACTAGAGGAAGATGTAAGATAACGAATATTATATGACTAGATCTGACATACGTTGAGAGAGGGTATCGATCCGCTGGGCGAGCTGCAAAACAGCGACGTCGGTCATTATTCACAGTGGCTGTTGTATAGGAACCGCTTACTTCGTCGTCGTTTACCAGATTGCCGGTAGTATCCATTTCCAATTTTGCTGGCGATGCCAACACAGATGACTTCCTGCTCTTGTTCAGTTTTACAATGTGACCCTGAAGATTAGTAAGCAATTGCCTTCGGATGATCGTCAACTCCTGAGCTTGTGCTGCATACCATGTCACGACTCTTCATGGTCTTGCAAAATCTTGAGACATCATCCCTCGTGAGCTGGAAAGAGATAGCTAGGGAAGAGTCTGTTTGATTCGCTACATGCGGCCAAATGTGCTCTTTGCCAATCATAGGAGGAGAGTTCAACGACACAATAATCCTCGGTACGAATGCATCTTCGCTTTCCGCATTCTGAGGCGATTCATAGGATATATTGACACCAGTAACGTTTGTGTGAGGAACGGAAAGGGTGTCACAGCAATCGGCCTATGGTCAACGAATTAGTGGAGCACATGGAAGTGGCAACGTCACGGATGACTCACATCAACCAGGATATTTGCCACAAAACCTTTCTCGTCGACATACAATGTGTCCACTGACTTTGCATGATCACACGCTAAGAACCGGGAGATACTGAATGGTTGCGGACTGCCATCGCACGTTGAGGTTCTCAAAGCTATAAATGCCTGGGTGGATAAATCACTCACAAGACGAGGCTAGACGAAGCAAGTATGCTGATTATCTTGCTAGCTGTTCTGTCCCAGTCGGTGCTCCGCACTTTATCCATTACCTTCGTCAATGCTTCGCCCGTCTCTGCAAAGTTGGAAGACGAGTTCACGAAAACAGAACGAATGAAGGCAGAGCGAGCAGATCTTCCGGCAGCTGTTCCACCCGTGACCGGGAGTATGCGCGCGAATAGATTCAAGATACTCTCCAGCACTAGGAAGTCCCTTGTACGCCATAGAATAGATCCAAGTCTTACGCTGAGTCGAGAATTCAGCAAACTTTATGCAACATTACAGCACGGACGTACCCTCCTAATAACTTAGGGTCGAGAAGTCGCGCCTGGTTTCCTTTATGAGAGTCCGCTGTTTCTGAGAGGACTGAATATCCCTGATGGAGAGCAATAAGTTGTGGGTGACGTCGAAGCGCATATATGCGGAAGAAACTACGGGTTTTGTTGTGAGAAAGAGCGAACTCACGGTGGATCTCAACTCAACGCTCATGTGCGGGATGGAGATTGAAAAGAAAGTTGAGCAAACAGTTGGGTACAGCGCGACACCGATAGCTTCTTTGAACTTGTCTGCGCGGTTTATAATTAGCATTGAAGTTACAAAAATATCACAAGAATAGCGTACCACTTGGTTTGGCATCATGGAAGTCCTGTCTATCATCAGCATACGAGATGAGTAGTTGAAGTCTCTGCGCACTAATACACCAGACAACAGCGCATTGAGAATCTTCTCCCAAAGAGTTTTCTGCTCGTGCTTTCCTGCAGCAAAAGCAGGCAATACTTTCGTTTCATAAATGGTCTGGCATAGGGCCGCTGCGAACTCAAGGCTACGCTGCGGAAAGGCGGCATAGACCTGGATGAGACGTTCGCGCAGACACTTTGCCAACTTCTCGGTCGCTTCTTGAGATAAGACGGACGACTTCTGCGGAAAACTATAAGAGCTTATATCGTAGTTAAAGATGCGCGCTGCCTACCATGAACACGAGATACGACGAGACTTGACCGATTGTTTCTTCGTGCGACCCTTTGCCTTTCGCATGGGACTTTGAGATTGTTCTCTTGAGTTGCGCAAGGGCATCTTCAAACTGCGCCATGGTGACGATAGAAATAATCTGTTCAAAAGTATGATCCGCTAAAACATAGAACGCGCTGTACGATGAGGATTAGTTGTGAGAGTGAAGATCAGGCATGGACATATTCGCAGCGTGACTGCTATACGCGACTGGTCACGACGCGATCTGCGTAAATAGGACCAAATACGGTTCAAACCACCAACCCTTCGCGTATAATCTTTGCCTTTCACCATCAGGGAGCGCACTCCCATCTCGTTCATCTCGTGAGGATGCCGTACATGCACAAGCCAGTCAAGAGGCGGAATGGATACTCGTTGGATGATCTAGCCATCACACGCTTGCAAGGTATGTGTGTATTCTCGAAGTATAAATCCGCGGCACAAACTGTTCAGCAGCTATGTCGAAGGTCCCTTTCCGACATACCGTAGGCCATCGCCGGGATAGCATTGTACGACGATTCCAACTACTCACTATGCGGGACGTGATTCGTGTACGTATTGGAGGAAGACTGGATTCGTATGACATCAGTAAGTCGTTTCACTTGGCATCCTTATACTGAAGCTCAGTGCGCTGTCAGGTTCGTATGCTGCACTCTCCGAGTTGGCGTCGGTATCTTCAAGAGAACGGCAAAGAACACACAGATCAAATTCATTCATCCCTAGGGCGAACTCTGAACCCCCATACTGCGCTCCAGATGAGGACGGGCAAGACGTCGGCGGTTTGCCCACATCACAAAACTATTCATCATATCCTGGGTCTCCCATGTCTCAAACTAGTACCCTTCTTGGCTCGTCTGGCTCTTCTAGTTCTTGCGGTTCGATTTCGCCATCAATGTCTCGACGTCGTATCGCCTCCAACAGACCTGCGCTGGATTCTTATGTTGCTCTGCCTCCTCCTTGGCTCTATGATGCGGCACTGGGAGACGTTTCGTCGTCGGATGTTTGCTCTGACTCTGGGACCCCGTCGTTGTGTAGCTCTGTCTCAGATCTTTCCTTACCTGATGTCCCAAACCTCCCACGAACGCCTGCGGGGCAAGTCATGCAGGCGGAGATCAATCCTCCCCAAGCCCCTCGACAGGCCAACGTGAAGGCCAAACGATCAGCTCCCCTATGTCCCACTTTTTTTCTGGAAGGTCAGAACTCTGCTGCTCAGTTACTATCTTGTTACCCTTTCACGCCGCTGGAAGACCAGACGTCAAGTCAAGCTCTACCTCGTACCATTAACATCGATCCTGTCACTGGCTTAGATGTACTACTATTGCAACGCTGTCGAATCCAACACACGCCCGATGATGTTGCTCCTCGACAAATGGCATTGTCTTCCTCTTTCGCCTCTTCACCTCGCTCACAGACCGGCAAATCTCTCCGGCGACGCCCACTTTCAGCTCTTCCTCGAAGGCTGTCCTACACTCGGCAAGCTCTGGGCTCTGGCTCCTCTTCTCCCCGCCTCATATCACCACGCCGTCTATCGCTGCCTCAATCTGGCGGACTGGCATCACCCGTGATTCTCGATGCATCTACAAGGCCTTTGACGACCGCTCGTCCTGTGGAACCCTCGCCTCTACAGTATAGCACCGGAGCTGCATCACCAAGCTACTTCAACCTTTTCCGTTGAGGATGTTCCGTTATGTTATGTATCCAACGACTCTGGACGATACATCAGCTTCCCTTCTACAGCCTACCTTCACCCTGTCAAAGACCTTGTAGATTTGTATTCTCAACCTGTCTTTTGAAGCTTTCTCTGTATATTACGTCAACTGTATACGCAATGTTCGTTCCTGTACTCGCAATATTTTGAATACGCACGCTTGGTTCCATTCTGCTGAGATGAGACGGTTTACGCGAAATCGGCGATCTTCCTATACTGGTTCAGCTGTGCCTTTGATCAGCCACAACCGTGACCGTTGATGCCACCTTTGATATTGCCCAACCTGCAGTCTCGGTATTGACTTGCCGCAAGCCACTCCTTCTGACGACGAGAGGGGTTTCTGATTGTTCTTCCTGACGAGCCTTTACGAACTTGCACGACCCGCACTACGACAACGGACATTCACCGACGAATTTGAAGACCAGACCACACCGTACAAGTGGCTTGAGGAATTGATATCTCGCGGTCGCAATGGCATCCGTTCTGTCGATCAAGACGACCAAGACGATCACTAGTAGTGGTGCCTCCGGTGTGAAGGTATGTACTCCGCTGCCTCCACGAACTGTGCTAGCTTATGTACCTTGCTATAGAAGAAGATCATCACAAGACAACAACTGAGGAAGGCAAGCGAAGCATCTTGTTTGAGTGCCGGCTTGCTGATTCGAACTACAGTACTCGTGGCTCCCGGATGTCCTTCGTCTGAAAGGGAGTGTATGTCCTTGGTTTATCTACTCCCACCCACGGCATCGTTTATTCACTCCTGTTGCTATAGATATTTCCCCGAATATTGGGACCCGTGCTTACAGTGACCGTATTCGCTATCATTGTGGCCTATTTGTGGGATCATGGATACGATGTTGCTTTACCGAACGCGGTTGTTCCCTTGCTTTCTGTCGTGGTATGTCCGTATTCTTGCATTTACATATACGTCCTCATCGCAACATGCCAGGTGGGCTTGATCCTGGTCTTCAGAAATGGGTAGGTGGCTTTCATAATTGTTGTGGCCACGTTAGCTTACTTCTTCCGTACAGTACCTCGTATGACCGTTACTGGGAGGGCCGAAAGGATTTCCAGGCCATGATTTCTCAAGTAAGTCGCCTTCGTAACACAGAAGCTCTGCGTATAACCCTTGCACGGTTGTTCAGGTCCGCAATCTGACCAGGCTTATTTGGATTAATGTCGCTGTACTGCCACCTGATGACCCGAAATCCAAGGCAGTCAATTCTTCCTCTCCTACCTTGTCTGCTAAGGACCTACGGCGCAAGAAAGTACAGGCAATCAAACTATGCGTATCATACGCCTTCGCAGTAAAGCACTATCTTCGTGGTGAAGACGGCTTAAACTGGGAAGACTACGCAGGGATCCTGCCTCCGTCAATCGTGAAGCTCGTCGAGTCAGCGAAGCGCAAGAATTCGGCATGGACGTCATACTCTGCCACCGAGCACACGTCGAAGACAGGATCGATTGTGAACAGCGATGATGAACAGGACTCACCAACACAAATGAGTTCTTCCATCGAAGGGTCAAGCCAAGCTGACGCGACGAAACGCCTCAAGGTGAAGCGGAGCAAGGATCGGTTGAAGCAACCTGGTGTGAAGACTTCGACGACTCCGTTGCTGTCAAGTGCTTTGCATTCCACAATTGACTTCCATCCTGCACCAGAGAACTTGACAACTCCGCTTCCGCTAGTGTGCGCTTTTCTTTCACTGGCAAACATAAGTAACATGAACTGAACTATAATATGTAGGATTGCTCACGAGCTCGGCCGCGCGATTTTCAAGTTCAAGCGAGATGGCTACCTGGAGACAGTTGGCCCCGCGGGTGCCAACGCGCTCAACACTATGTGGGAATTCTCTATCTTCCTGAGGTACAAGTAATTGATGACATCTCTTATGTGTAGTATTCAGCAGATGGTAGATGGCCTCGGTAACATGGAGCGTGTTGCAAACACGCCAATTCCGCGCTCATACAGCATCCATCTGAAGCAAACTGTGACACTGTATCTATTCTCCCTGCCATTCACGCTTATCAAGGACCTTGGATGGGGAATGATACCAGTGGTCACTTGCGTCGCGTTCACACTCATGGGTATCGAGGGTATCGCTGACGAGATTGAGATGCCGTTTGGTCTGGACAAGTTTGACCTTCCACTTGGTATGTGAACGAAAGCCACGCGATGACACTGACACTGACATGTGGTTCAAGAGCGGTATTGTGAAGACTTGAAGGAGGACGTCCAGTACGTGATTGAACGGCTGCCGGAGGGAGGGGAGGGAATGTATGGCATTGACGACGGACAAGGAGATGATTAATGCACTCATCCATACTATTTTCAATTCGGACATAGCTGCATGTACATGTTCTTGACCATCTATTTCATTGTGGCTCCAGTGCAGTTTGCCATGCACGAGAGTCGATTTCGCAGCGCCCCTCATCGACCAATGAGAAGCGACGTTTTGCGTTCTCACGTGGCGAGCCCAACTGGCAACTGCCGCTCCGTGACTTCACGCTCGTCCGCACCGACACATCCTCACCCAAATTCTTCGCCTGCAAAGGTCGGCCATGTTCGCTGCACGTCTCGCAAAGCAACTTTCAAGACCTGCGCAGGCGCGTACGGCGGTCAGGAAGATCTCGACGACGCCAGCGCGTCGGTCGGATGCTCTCTTCGTCGTACGTCTGATCCCTGGGTACATTCATAAGCGTGAACCCTATCTCACCTGGCCTTTCTGCCTAACAGCACCGTGATACTACATACAACAACCCAAAGGTGCATCAACTTCACTTTTATTAAGCGTGCCCGTTTCGAACAAAAAGACAGATCCCCTTTGAGTTCAACCCCGACAACCTGAAGCGAGCACAGGAAATCATCTCTCGCTACCCTCCCCAGTATAAGAAAGCTGCCGTCATCCCACTTCTCGACCTCGGTCAGCGGCAAAACAAAGGATGGACAAGCATAAGCGTCATGAACTACGTAGCGAAGCTGCTGGAGATGCCGCCCATGCGTGTGTACGAGGTCGCGACTTTCTACACTATGTTCAACCGGTACGTGTGCCCTGCCCGAGCAAGCTTATGAGCGCGCCTTGATATGCCAATGTTTGGTGCAGTGAGCCGATAGGCGAGCACTTTGTCCAGGTCTGCACAACGACGCCGTGCATGTTGCGCGGAGCATACGACATCCTTGACACCGTCTGCCACGACCTTGGAGGAATCAAGCCTGGAGAGACAACAAAGGACGGGAAGTTCACTGTTATCGAGGTTGAATGCCAGGGGGCGTGCAGTAATGCACCGATGTTGGTCGTTGGGGATGATTTCTATGTGCGTTCTTCGTCTGATTTCTTGAGGCGCGCGCAACAGTCTAACGTATCTGTTCTCGTTGCAGGAGGACCTTACACCGCAGCTGACGACTAAGCTCCTCGATGCGTTCAAGAAGGGTGAAAAGCCAAAGCCTGGTCCGCAGAGCGGTCGCCATACCAGCGAGAACTCTGCTGGTTTGACGGCGCTCACATCGAAGGTACGCATGTCGTATAAATGGTTCTGCAAGAGTCGCACTGAACACCTCTATACTAGCCATATGGTCCTGGCGAGCACTGCGTGCCTGAGTTCCAATAGACACTATTACTTGTCGCTTGTGAGAGATATATTTGACAACAAACGACACTCGTTGCTCTCGTTACATGGCCTTCGCGGTTTGGAAAAGAATCAGGTCATTACAAATCCTGGTGCGTATGGATATTCGTCAAGTGACTCATCATTCAGGTCGAAGCGTCATGTTCATAAGCCCGTGCCACCCTACACAACCCACCAAATCCCATCTTGCGTCGACGTGGAGAGACGGCCCCTCTTGTCCATCGCGTAGATCGGTGCAGGAGGTGTCAGACACATATCCCGACTGTCATCCTCTTTCACGAACATCTCCGCATACATGTTCTTCTCTTCTGCCAGGTTCGGCGTGATAAGCCCCTGGGCGGTGTGATCCAGGTACGGGGAGTAAATGCTGCCAGGCGAGGCCGAGTCGACTGTGGTATTTCCAGCTTCCTCAGCACGACGACGTCTTCTTTGTGCCATATGCGGGGCCAGAACGGAGTAATATATGGCTGAGGCAACGCCGGCGGTTATAAGGACGAGAAGTATGCCCACAAAAGTCGCGCCGACTAGATGGAGTTGGGTCAGGATCTTTCGACTGCGTAAATGACTGCGTAAAGAAGAGGTGAAACATACGAGGGGTGAGACCGCCTAACATTGGTCTTCAAAGCTGGTTTGGAAGGAG
Organism: Trametopsis cervina; assembly: GCA_022385755.1. Classification (NCBI taxonomy): domain Eukaryota; kingdom Fungi; phylum Basidiomycota; class Agaricomycetes; order Polyporales; family Irpicaceae; genus Trametopsis; species Trametopsis cervina. The sequence continues at coordinate 452,221 of MU278366.1, read as the reverse complement.
TGAGTAGTCGACGGCGAGTCTTGAACGTCGTTATCGAGCTTGGCGAGGCGGGGAGGTGAAGAGCTTGTTGGACTGGTTCTACCTGTATGCCTGACGTTGTAGACACAACGCGGGTCACTATATGTTCCTCCCCGCACGCAGGCGGCTGCCAGGCTGCAAGGTTGAGGTCAGCAATTATGATCGTGACCGTGGCGTGGTCTCGAATCCCAGAAAGACCCGATGGAATGCCTTCAGGGGGTCTCCTGTCTCACAATTGGATTCATGTGATTTATCGACCCAATACTCGCGCAGGATACGTCTCGTACACCTCTCATATTTGAGACGTCGAGGTAGGGGGATTGGGCTAGCGTAGCTGGTTAGCGCCAGCGTTGTGGCGTTGTGGTTCAAACTGGAGGGGCGTCTAATCACAACTTGTACCTGCACCGCGAAGACGTGGATGTACATAGCCTTCACCACCACAATGCAGGATAACTCCTAAATGTCACCAGAGTCTGGCGCAACTACTACATGTCGCTTCGTTGTAGTCGCGATAAAGTATTCGGCGACCCACGACGGGGCAGCCGCAGACCAGGAGTCGGTTCAGTTGTTCTACGCGCCTTGGGGGCTGACACTTGGAAGCTGCTTCTTTCCTCGATCACGTATTTCACATGATAAGAAGCCTATCTTAAGCAGGCTTCTTATCATGTGAAAGACGCGAACGAGTTCATGAATCACTGACGAGGATGGTCAGCCGCCGCCACGGTCAACCACCAAGATGGGTAGCCGATGCCAGCCCCTGTGGGCATAGAGAGAATAAAAGCGTCGAGCCTCTCACCACAATCCCTCACCTAAGTATCCTTTCCCCGTTCCACATCCCCATTCCTAACATTCACAATGTCTTACACTCACGTTCCGTTTTCTTCCCTGTACAACCAGCCGGGTCTGGTTTCCCTCGACGCTGCGCGTTCGAACCCTGCCATTGTGTACCGTTCCGTTAACCTCATGTACCCCGCACCAGCTCCCAAGGCGACTCCCATCCCGGTCTTGAAGTCTTCGATCCCCCTTCTTTCGCTCGCGGTCGCTCAGGCCCGGTCCGAAATCAAGTACAGGAGAGAAGGTTACGAGATGCAGGAGCACCGCCGTCACATCCTCGCCGTCCGTTCCGACAAGTTCTAATCGCGGCTCGCTCGCGAGAAGTTCTTGTCCAATTATAATGGGGGGCCTCTGGTGAACGCCGAGGGCGGGCAGTGCGCACAGCTGTTCGTCCGAGGCTGGATCTGGGGGGCCCGCCGGGGAGGGTGGAGGGCGGCAGGTGCGCAACTGTCGTCTGATGCCCTGCGATCCGGTTGCCGACCCGACCGTTCGACCGTTTCGACTGCACATTATAAAACCCAAAAAACATCTCATAAATAAAAACAAAAAAAGAGTCGTGGTACGCTTCGCTTTTGGATTCATGATACGGACTATTACTTGACTCGCAATATTGTTACGGACTATACATTATCGCACTGACCGGGCTAGTCCCACCCCTTCTTCCCCTCTTTGCTAGGTTGGCCGACCGACGACAACACTGCGCGCGAGGACCGAGGACCGGGACTAGGACTGATGAGGTGAGACCGAGGGCGGCGCGACGGCTGACGGGCTTGCGGGAAGGGGGTCATGGCCCTGATGAGCTCCGGAAGTTCGAACGTCGTCTAAGGTCTTTCTTTGCTTTGTTTTACACACTGCGCTGAACATGTCCTTCAGCCGAGCCTCTTCTTTTTTACAGCTGGGTTAGGATGGTCCGGGGGTGGGCCCGCCTCGCGGACCTGTTTAGCGGAGGTCTTGCATGCGAACCGTGAGTCTTCCTTCCTCTTCCTTGCCGACCTTGCGATACTAACCACTCTCTTTCGCTCGTAGATTTATGGTGTCAACTGGGGCTGGTTCCTTCCCGAGGTACGGTGCAGCTTCGTGCTGCATCGGCGCAGACCTTTTCGTGGTCCTCGGGATAAGTACCTCACAGCGGTTCGACTGTCTCTTCGCGAGCAGTCAGTCGCTGCGGGGGAAACCAACATGCGCATTCTCGTTTTTCCATATACCCCGGGATATCGGCAGCTTCGCGCTGTCCGATGACCCTACCTTTTCGTGGTTCCTGGGATAAGTACCTTGCCGGATGCGGGGCATCCCTTCGTGGGTTTGCTAGCTCTGGAGACGAGGGAAACTAAGAAGGGCTCAAAACCTCGAGGGATGGTGTCAGCTTCGTGCTGCACTTGCGCAGACCTTTTCGTGGTCCTCGAGATAAGTACCCCGCATCACTGCGGGGGAAACCAACATGCGCATTCTCGTTTTTCCATATACCCCGGGATATCGGCAGCTTCGCGCTGTCCGATGACCCTACCTTTTCGTGGTTCCTGGGATAAGTACCTTGCCGGATGCGGGGCATCCCTTCGTGGGTTTGCTAGCTCTGGAGACGAGGGAAACTAAGAAGGGCTCAAAACCCCGAGGTATGCTGGCTTCGAGCTGGTAGCGCAGACCTTTTCGTGGTCCTCGGGATAAGTACCTTGACACCGACAGCCACTTTGGCTTAAAGTGGCTCGGGAAACCAACATGCGCAAGTAGTCCTATAGTTGTAGTTTCTTGTATCGTAGACTACAAGTTCTCAATGCTATGCATACTTATGATGTACTCCCACACATATGATGTTATGATCTAGTTGCTATTTCAAAACCGGTTCGGATGATACAAATGCTATATTACAAAGTAAGGACAACCATGCGTTCCGAAAACACAGTCACCACGAATAATCATAATGATAAAAGTACAGCCAATGCCGACGTGATCTAGTATAGTAAGAGCCTGACGAAACGCACAGAAAGAAAGAAAAAAGGTCTCCAAATAGCACGAGAGCTCGGTCATCCGCTGAAGCTCCATATCCTCACATCACCATCGTCCGAACCAGACACGATCTTGTCTTCCCCGAGGGCAAGACAAGTCACCGCTCCTCGATGCCCAACAAGCGTCGCCGTGCATCGCCCCTCTTCGCGCGCCCACACCTTGATCGTCCGGTCGTGGCTCCCGCTCACCATCCGCAGCTTGTCGCTCGCCACTGCCCACACGCCCTCGATGTGCCCAAACAGCGTCTGTACCGTCTTTGCGCTCTCGATGTCCCACATCTTGATCGTGTTGTCAAGACTCCCCGAGATCAGCACTGGTTTTGTGCGCTTCGTCACGGTTTTGCTTGTGCGCTCGGTGGCGACTGCGGCTGCTATCTCCTTGCCCTTCAGCTCGTCCGTCGTGTCCTGCCGATGTACGATCATCCGTGACACGGGCGCGTGGTTCGGATCTACACGGTATGCATACGGGTCGAATCCGGGTACAGTGGTCGGGTCGTGGATAGTGGTGACGGGAGCAGGTGCAGGAGCGGGAACACGGGCAAGCGACGACTGTTCCGCCGTTTGTGCAGTCTCATCCGCGTCGTCCTCGCAGGCTTCATCCACCATCAGCAGCTTCAGACTCTGCACTTGACCAACGTGGCCCAGGAACTGTCGGATGCACGTCCTACGCGCCAGGTCCCAAAGCCGGATGGAGCCATCGTCGGAAGCGGAGAAGAGCATCTCGCCGGGGTCGATCGTCGGCATCGAACACCCAGCGCCGCGCGGAGACAGACTGCCCTCTACCACGCCAGTCTTCTCGTTCGGTGAGCATGCGCTGGAACCATTGGAGTTCCACAGCTGGACGGCGTTGACCCAGTCACGGTGACCGCGGAGAGTGAAGCATTCGCCACTGCGCAGGTTCCACACCTTGACTGTTGTGTCGACGCTCCCGCTCGCAAGGACATTCGAGTCAAAATTCAGGCACACGACGCCTTCCGTGTGGCCCTCGAGTGTGCGCAGACACTTGCCAGTCCGCCAGTCCCACACGCGCATCGTATGGTCCATGCTTCCCGTAATCAGCTTGCACGCGTCGAACTGCAGCGCCCTCACCGCCCGAGTGTGGCCCGTCAGACAATGAATCTCGCGCCCGGTCTCCAAATTCCACACGCGCGCAGTGCGGTCATACGACCCGGTAATGAGGATCGGAAACGCCGGATGTTCGAGGGATTCGCTAAATTGTAGACACATGACGCCATCCGTGTGCCCGGACAATGTCCTCACTTCGCACCGCCCTCGCCGCCAATTCCGCTCGAT